>CM077156.1:36095107-36300381 GCA_039583875.1 Platanthera guangdongensis
GTTGTTTTTTTTTGATTTTTTTTTTTTTGGTTTTTAAGAAACATCTTTTTTTTTTTTTTTTTTTTGCTTAAGCAGTTTACATTTAGTCTTGGCTTTTTTTTTATGTTCATATTTGTTTATTGTTTTTTTTATTCATTT
Source organism: Platanthera guangdongensis (assembly GCA_039583875.1). NCBI lineage: Eukaryota > Viridiplantae > Streptophyta > Magnoliopsida > Asparagales > Orchidaceae > Platanthera > Platanthera guangdongensis. The sequence continues at coordinate 36,095,246 of CM077156.1, forward strand.
CATTTATTTTTCTGCTTTTGTGATAAAGTGTTTTCCAGTTTCTTGTTTTAAGATTGTGTATTTTAACATCAATTAATATAAGTTTAGTTTACACAAAATTAAATTTAAACTTGTTATATTTCTTATTTACAAAGGGCTGATATATTTTCTGGATGAGAGAAATCATTATTCTTTGTTTTTTGGAATGATTAATGAAGAAGACTTGATTAGTTTCTGTCTGTACTCGACGAATGTTTTCAGAGTTCATCGAACAGTTCACGAACTTGGGAAAGTTTGTGAGATATTTCGTCGAACAAGATCGACAACTGTCTATGAGTGAACCAAGGTTCGTCGACCCGAGATCACAATTTGCTTCAGAAAGATTTTTCGTCGAACGAAGCTCGACAATTGTCTTCACTCTTCAACAGGGCTCGGCGAATTATTAACTCTTCAAACTCTACATTATTTCGTTGAACTCAGTTCGAAGAATTGTTTCTTTTCGTGGAACGAAGTCTGTCGATTCATATTCTGGAAAACCTATATCTAGGTTTCTTCGACCTACATCCCGCGCTTTCTGTTCCTTGCACTTGATCGTCATTTGTCTCTCTTGCAGGTGATCTTATGGCAATTCCTGCAGGAACATTGGCTGCAATGAAGTTCGACACCGGCTTCGATGTTGACTTTGATTCTTTCCAGCACTCAGAACCGATTTTTCTGAATATTCTGAAACTTCTGGAAGAGCAACAACTGAAGAATCTGATGACAACAAGGATCAAATTATCTGGAACTGAGATTAAGGAATGGGTTTACACATCTTCAATCACAGAGGAGAATACAATGACTGGATCAATTGCGGGTAATATTGTTTATCTATCTCCCGTCGTCTTAACTGAGATTTTTGGTTTGAGTAATGGAGAAGAAGAACTGGAAATAACTAATGAAGATATGACATGATGCTGAGCTTGATGGTTATACTGGAGATAACCCTAATAAATTATTGAAGAAACATTTATCTGCAGAATTTAAGTTTCTGGCAGATATTATTGGGAAAGTCTTGCTGGGCAAGCACACAACACACGATTATATAACCAAGCATCAGTTTCTAGTTATGTGTGCTGTAGTCAACAAGAAGCAAGTGGATTGGGCTCAGATCATCTTTGATCTAATCAGGAAGAAGAATAACAAAAAGGAAGTGTGTTTTGGAAGGATCATAGGGATCTTCTTGAAGGAGAAAGCTGTTGAATCACTGGTCTCTCTGACTATATTCATCAATGCCAGCAAAAGGCTTACTTGTGCCTTGTTTGGCAGGTGGGAGAGGACAATCTCAAAGCCCTCCATGGCTTCATCCTCTGCCACCAAAGCTTTTGAAAGCACAAGGGCTGTTACAACCACTCCCTACCCTCCTAAAGAGATCATCCCAACACCTCCATCCCGTCCAACACTCAACCTCAACCATAACCACCCTCCACAGATCACATTCTCTTACCTCCACCACCACAACAACAACAACCTCAAGAACTACAACAACAACAGTCAGTTCATACTCCCACACCTCCCTCATCACCCATAAATCTATCTCCACCTCATATTCATCAACCTAGCCCACCTCAATCTCCACATCATACCCTAGTCTCATCACCTATCCACACTCCATCTCGCCATTCTACACCAGCTCCCTCACCACCACAATCTCCTCTTCCACCACATTTATCCTCAATACCATCTTTTACTCTACTATCCTCTCCCCCCATTACTCCTCCTCTACATGATTCCACACAGGATGACCATATGCAAGATGCTCCTCCTCCAACTCCACCCTCCATCTCTATCCCCCCTTCTGTCTCCACCACAACTCCTCCTCCCACAACCTCTGTCTATGCATCTTTGGACCCCTCCACCATCACTTCTCTTATTGCCCTCATCACACCCCCTCCTCAAAACAATAATAGCAGAGGCCATTACACCTCTTGCTACCTCTATATCTTCCCTCTCTGCCCAAATTTTTTGCTCTCACTGCTGCCCCCTCTTCATTTAGTGGCCTGGCTCCAGTAGTTACTGAAACCAGGCAGGGGGAGATGCTTGATGAAGAAGCTGCAGCAGCTCCAACAGTACCAGCAGTTTCAACTCCAGCAGTAGCAGCAGTTCCAGCAACAGCAGATGCAGAGGAAGCTCCAGCAGATGAATTAGATTTAATTGATTTAATTCATTTTATTGATACTGATGACATGGATATAGAAGAGTCAGTACCAGAAGAGATAATCACTGCTGGTGATTTCATTTTAAATCCCACAGTAGATTTAGCATTTTTGTTGAAAAAAAGTTTTGATACTGCATTTTTGAGCTTCCTTCCAGCAGATTATACTAAGCCATCTTTGGCTATTGTTCCTTATTATTCCCCAATAAGTCCTAAAGTTGCCAAGCAACTCAGGGACAGTTTTGCTGCTCCAGAACCTGTAGTCATTCCATCCCCTCCAGAAACATTTTCTGGACCAAGTTTTGTAATGAATGACTCTCCTATGCCAGATCTTGATGTTTTGATCTTGGCTGATATTGAAGAAGAGAATAAGGTAGTTGCTGAAAGCACTGTCACAGATAGTTCTCCAGCTCCAGTTGCTGTTCTTCCTCCAGTTCCAACTCCAGGTCCTGCTCCAGCTCTAGTCCCTGCTCCTCCAGCTTCCACTCAATCTAAGACACCTCTAATTTCTGATGAAGCTTTAAAAGAACTAGATGCTTTATATGATAATCCACAGGATAGAAGTGATGATGATGATGATGAGGATTCTGATGAGGATACTAAGAAAAAGAAACTGTCTAAGAAAAGGAAAGCTCCTCCTGCTCCTGCTCCTGCTCCTAAGCCCAATCCAGCAAATGACACTCCCTACTATATTCTTCAGGAGATAACTCCATATAAGGGAATGCCTGCCTGGATGTGGCTATCTAAAAATGAACAGAAAGAAAGGAAAAGGAGCAGAAGATATTCACCTCCAGCAACTCACAGATACAGAAAAGATCCACCACCTCCTCCTCCTCCTCCAAGTGCTGGTGCTTCAGGCACAACTTCTCAGAGGTCTACCCAATTCTAAACCTATCAAAGACATCAAAGTGGTAGATTCTCATCTTCTGGAAGCAGCCAGTAGAGATCTTATTCTTCAGGCAAGCAACATCAACAACAGCAACAACAATCATTCCCTGAATATCAAAAGGCTGAGAGCCCCAAGAGACCAGCTTCTCCACCTATACCTTTTGAAGATCTAGAGACAGGTACATCTGCTACGATGGCCAGGTTCCAAGAACTTGTTGGCCTTTCTATGATCAACAAAGCCAGAGCTGAAGGAAAGGATCCATCAGAATATTCCACCATGTCTAAATACAGGAAAGAAGAGCTTAAAAGGTTTGAAAAAGCTAACAAATTTTTCAATGTTGATGATTACATGAAACTACATGCAGAAGCAGTAGTGCCCAGGGCCACATCTTTGAAAATCACAAGGGCTGCTGATATGACAATGAATAAGGTGCAAGCTGCTGATCCCAACAGAGAAATTATTTTCACTAAGCCTGGATAAAAAGATAAAGAGGAAAAGCCCAAGGAAAAGAAGCAGAAGAAATGATTTATGAACTACTTAGATTCTGTAATGTTCTAAAACTGCTTTCTATTTCTGATACAAAGCTCATGTATATATATATATCTACTGCATGTGTTTATTTTCTCTGCCAGATATATCTTTTCCTGCTTTGTTTATTTCTAATCAGAGTCTATAATTAGTGACCTCACCCAAATAGGGGGAGATTGTTGGATCCCTAGTTTGATTTGGGCTAGGTTCACTATGTTAGGATCTTATGACCCATCATGTATAGCCAATGTCATAGTTGTGTCCTAGAGTCTAGGCCAAGTCCTTAGAATCAACATCATATGGACCCGCCATCATCAGACTGTCAAAGACTGAAAGACTTAGAGATTTCAAAGATCAAGTAAAATGAGTTCGACGTTCGTCGAACTCAGGTCGACGAAAGTCGTGCTCAGCTCGACGATCTCAGAGAAAATTCTCTGAGTTGAGCTCGACGAACTTTGTTATCCACTCGACGAACTTTGTTCTCCACTCGACGAACCTTAGACACTATACTTCAACACTTCGAGTTAAGAAAACATCTCATTATTTTAAGTCCAGAATCAGACTTTGCTCGACGAATTTAGTTCTCCACTCGACAAACTTTGATCACAGTCTAGACAAGAATTATCAGTTATAGTTAGAAGTTCTTAGGTCGACGAACCTAGTTCTCAGGTCGTCGAACCTAGTTCTCAGCTCGACGAATTCTAGATTCTTTACTTAAACATTTTATTCAAAAATGTTCTAAGTCCAGATTGAACTCTAGTCGACGAAGTCAGAATCTCAGTTCGACAAACTTGATGCACAGAATTAGCAAAAGTCTGGAGAATGCAGTCTTGATCTTAGGTCGAAGATCTTGGAACTCAGCTCAACGAATAGAGGCCATCTGATCGACGAACACAGCTTCTCAGCTCGACGAACAATGGACTCAGTTCGACGATTCCAGACTTAGTTATTTTCCATCCTTCTGTCCCATACATACTACTGCAATAATTCCTGAGTAATTAATGTTCAAATATTATCTGAATATAACCGTTAGAAAGAACATTGATTATGGTCTTATCCAAGATTATTGCTTGCCGTTTTTTCATGGGACAGTTGGGGAAACAAATCAATGCAGTTTATTCTCAAGGTCGTCAGTAATTAATGTAAAGGAATTCAAATTTCCAATGGAGAAATTATATTGAAAATATAAAAAGGTTTTAACCATCTTCTCGAAAGACAAGAGATACAGAACAGACAATATAGAAGCACAATCAGTCTGCATCAAAGTTTTTTTCTTTGCTCCCTCTCTCAGAACTCTGATACAAAGTAGAAGCCCTAGACCAGAAGCACATCATCTATCTGAAGAAGAAGAACAATCAATCAAAATCAAGTGTCTTCATTCTTCAAATTCTCCAGGACACTTCAAAGGACAACAACAATTCATCTGTCAAGAAGTTCCTGAAGATCTTTCTGATCAAGGCTTAAAGACTGAAGGCCTATCACCCTGAAGAAAAGCTCCAGTCATCCTTAACCATTCTATATCTCAGGGGAGCTATTTGCTACCATCATATCCACTTAAGTCTTTTCAGTTGTATATTGAGAAAGGGAAGACAATATCATCTTTCATCCTCCACTGTATAAAGGGTTATAACTCCCTTCAAAAGTTATTCCTGTTTGCAAGTCACCTGACCAAAAGACTTGAAGATTGGTTTTTGAGCACCTGATCAAAATCTCATTGGTGTCAGGCACCTGATCAAAAATCTGATTGGATTCCTACCAGAGTGGTAGAATAGTGTATATACCCAGGTTGGGGAACCACTATAAATTTCTTGTGTTGTCTGGTTGCCCCTTCTTTTTGTTCTTTCTATGTTTGTGCTTATTAGGTTTGCTGTGCTTATGTTTTATTATTTTGTTTATGCACTTTTTCATTTACAGAAAAAGCTGTAAAAGATTTTAGAATACTCTATTCACCCCCTCTAGAGTATTTCGGATCTAACACACCACTTTCAAGTCAGTTTGTTCAACTCTCGGCAGTCTATGCACAACCGCATACCATGCACATCCCACCATCTTTCCTCTTCACGAATTGCACTAGCGCGCTCCATGGTGAAGAGTTGGGTCTAATATACCCGTGTTCCAAAAGTTCCTGTAACTGAACTTTGAGTTCGACCAACTCCTTTTGTGATATCCTAAAAGGAGGACGTAACACCGGCCTAGCCTCCAGCACTAACTCAATCGAGAAATCAATCTCCCGCCGAATAGGTGCTCCAGGAAGCTCCTCGAGAAACACATCCTCGAACTCTACCACTACCAGCACTTGTCCAAGTGATAACCTGAAAAGGAGAACCTCCAACAATACTACAAGAGCTACTCCTCCCTGGTTAACTACCCGCACCAACTGCATGGCCGAAATCAGGGAACATGCCACTACACTAAGTCCCTCAAACGTAACTTCTATCTACCCTTCGCTTCTCAGGGTCACCACCTTAGATAGGTAGTCAATACTAGCACGCTGCTCTGCAAGCCAGTCCATTCCCAAAATCATATAGAACTCAACCAGCGGTAGAACCGCAGCTACCAACATGAAGTCAACACCACCTATACTCCAACAAATACACTCCTTTGCCCGGTAGTCATGGAAGACCCATTGGGCATGCACACCTTTAGCTCTGCGTCCGCCAAAAATGACTCAACTCCAATTCTCCGGTTAAAGCTTTCCGCGAGAAAGGAGTGCGACGCTCATGTATCAAACAATACCCTAGCGGGGTACCCAGAAACTAACACAAAGCCTAAAACATATGAAACATACATAAACGATCTTGAAGAGTCTAAAGTAAAAGATTAACTTAAACTTCCATACCTGTCACCACATCGGGTTGGCGGATTGCTTCCTGCTGCCCACATTTATACGCCCGTGGCTGCACGGGTTGGAAACGAGAAGTGCTAGACTCCGCCATCTTTCCTTTCTCCGCTGCGCTGGGCCCGGAGCGCACCGACTGCTCTTGCCTTGGCTCTTACTCAGTGCCACCCTCAGTACAAAAACGAGCTATGTGGTCCGGCTTGCCACACTTGTAGAATGATCGTGGTCCCTTGAAGCGAGACCCCCCTGATATCGTACTATCATTCTCCCAATTCTTGTAGGGATGAGACTTCTTCTTCCACTTAGTCCCGTCAGTCTTTCCTTGAGATTGAGAAGGCTTTCCTTCTCCCTTCTTGGCCGCAAGACCCTTTCGACGTTGGGTTCGCTCCAAATCGCTTTCCAACGTTCTACCAGCCTCAACCAGCTCATTGAAACCAACATTCTTCATAGCTATGAGGGTTTGTCTTAGATTCTCCCTCAACCCATTGTAGAAGAGGTCGTCCCTCTCCACATTGTCAACCATGGTCGTTCTAGTATAACTACCCAACTGAGTAGACTCCTGTACATACACGTGTACCGTCTTGTCCCGATGTACCAAGTGCAAAAATTGTCTCTAAAGGGCCAGCCTCGTCAACGCCAGAATATACTTTTTTAAGAAAGCATTCCCGAACTCCTCTATGGACGGGGTGCGTCCAGGAAACTGGTTACCGCTATGGCTCACCCACCACATCTTAGCATCACCTTCCAACATGAAACTTGCAAACTCAGCTTGCTTCTCTACTGGCGTCTCGGCCACCCTTAGCAGTTCTTGAATCCTTGCCCACCAATCCTCAGCATCGGTCGTCGTGCTGACACCGTTGAACGTTGGAGTGGAGGATGGAAGCTTAGAAAATATTTCATTTGTCGGTCTCCATGTCCGACAACCTCTCTTTCTGCTAACGGCTCTGCTTGCTTGGCTCCTCTGCCTGGCATGACTGTTGTCGCGTCCGGGGTATCAGAAGTTGCTACCTGTGCAACAGGGGTAACAACTTGTGCTGCTGCGGCAGCTTGGGCTGCCACCATCGCTTCTGCGAGGAGATGACAGAAATCGGCCGGGGTTACCCCAGGCCTAAAGGACCCTGAGTAGTAGCACTGTTCACAAAAGGCTCTTCTCATGGCCTCGACGTCCCACCTCATCACTTGCACACTTCATAAAAGCAAAGTAGAATAAGAATCGTCTTCTATTCGCATAACTAGACACAAGGACACTCATAGTCCTGCGATACTCCTAGGTGGATAACTTCATTACGCGATCCGATTATGACATTCGACCACGAATCTTTACTTGGGACATGAACCTCCCTCTGATACCAAATTGTAACATCGCTCCTGTAATGACCATATAATATGTGTCCGGCCAGGGCCCTATAACATAAAGACTCCACAGCTTCAGTATTATAAGATGATATAAAAACTACCAAAACTCAAACATTAGCAGCGGAAACATACACCAAAAAACTAGAAGTTATCCACCACAAGCCAAGAGTATAAAAATGGCCTTAAGGCCTTACACAACATAAGTCCAAAACTACAACAATACTTAACAATAGTAACGTGCACATGCACTCATAGGCTACCTCGGCATGCAAAACGGATTACATCACAAGGAGTGAAAATGTTTAGTTGTCTACCTAAATCACCTAGGGGGAGGGGGGGGGGTGAAAAGATGAGTTCTGCATCGTTTTGCGGAATAAAAATTGTACGAGATATGCACACTAAAAAAACAAGCAAACCAAAGATGATACCAAAGTTTATAGTGGTTCACCAATCTTGGGTACGTCTACTCTCTACCTCACCAATCTAGCAACACACTAGACTCTGCTATTTCACTATTCTCTCGGATTGAAAACAATCCCACAACTTGGAATAACATTCCTACAAGTCGGAGTAAAACCACTCCTATAACAACTCGGAGAACAACTCCTACAACTCGGAGAATAACTTCTACAAGAATAAACTGAATTTAAATTGAAACACACAAACTTGTCTTCACAGAACTGACTGATTCTCGGCTTCTTCCTTCTTGAATAATTATAAAGCACTGTCAGAAAAAATTGAGGAAGAAATCAGAGAAGTTATCGATTTGAGAACGTTGGATCACCATGATCAAGGAGAAGATTTGCAGATGTTGAAAAGCTTGATCGATTGAATCCTTCTTGTCTGAATTTTTTTGATCGAGAAGTTTGACGATGAAGAATACGTCTAGTCGGCGGCGGCGCTTCCCGATTTAGAATCTTGAGAAATGATTCAGAATACTTGAAAATTCTTCTTCTTAGGGTCTGTCGATTCTGACATGACCGTTTATAGGTCTTACATAACGGTCTGATTTCATTAATTACCATCCACATGGACCAATCAAGAGTTAATTACATTTGAAATTGAAACCTTCTGACACTTAAAGAAGTTTAGAATCAGAACACCATTTCTCTAGAGAGATAATGACAAATCGAATACAAGTTCTGTTTCTCGAGAAAGGATGCAAGAATCTCGAGAAGAAACACTTAAGGAAAAATATAGAAGATGTGTTCTGGTTTCTCGAGAATGAAAAGACTTACTCGAGAAAAAAATAAATTTCTGTTAGTTGAGTAGAACATCTAGTTCTTGAGAACTATTCTTATCCTTCTCGAGAAAAGTCTTCGGCTTTCTCAAGAAAAAGGCTTAGAAAAATTATGAGCTAAATTTTAAGGTTACTTGAGAAAGAGTCAAGACCTACTGGAGTACTGCATAGCTTTCTCGAGAACTACACTCGGTTTTCTCAAGACCATCTTCTGCTACTCGAGTATCTAACTAGGCTATCTCTAGTAAAAACTTTAATCTTACTCGAGTAACGACTGATCTTTCTCGAGTAAAATACTTAGAAAAATTTGTTTACTGAAAAGTGATTTTCTTCTAATAATCCAGCAACCTGCCTTTCTCCCATAACTTTAGTACTTGAAAAAGAAGTGTGTCCCAATAGAGAGGTTACACATGAGTCAACACCATGAATCACATAATGAGGGATTACATTGTATTGTCCTGTGTTTGGTGACCCATTGTAAACTGACATTGGTCTACACTTCGCAATTGTAACCTGCAAACACTCAACTTGAAAATGCATCATATACAAACTTAATTCATCTTAGTTCAAGGGTGACTTCATACAAATCTTGGTTATTGTGGATACAATACCCAACAATCTCCCCCTATTTGTAGAAGTCAGAACCCTGTACACAAAGGTGAATTACATCAAGATAAACAAATAACATAACTAATAAACAGAGTAAATGGAAGAAATTCTATGAAATAGAAGATTTAAATCATCAACATTTAAAGATTTATATATAGATATTGTCCAGGAAAAAGTCATATTCCACAAAATTTCTCATATATCACACTTCTGATCATCTTCAATTACTTCTTAGCCTTTTGTTGATGCTGCCTCTGATGTTTATCTTCTTGTCTTTGGAAGTACATGAATGGCTTTGGAAAGTACTTTGGTGGTCTGGGAGGAGGAGAATAGGGTCTTCACGACTATACTTCTTATCATGTAGCCTTCTTAGAGTCATAGAGTTTTCATACTGTATCCATTTAGAATAAGAGTAGTAGGTATCCTTGTTCCCACTGAATTCCACCACTAGTCTTAAAGTTTCCAAAATAATAAATTTAGATGTAGGGCTCTATACTTCAGCAAATTCTCTTTCTGCATGTTCTGGCATAGGAGTGGACCTGCTTGCAGAAGCACCTTCACCATACTTTCTTCCCTTAGGTATCTGTACTTCAGGAGGTATTTGTTGAGGCACATCAGCTTGTTAAGAATTCCAGACTTGTGAATATGTTTCAGGAGGTGGAGCTTCACAAAACTCAGGATGTGGAAAGAATATAGGCCTTTGAACATTGACATCCAGGCTGGCAGGAGGGGGTGTAGTGGGATCAACTAAGAAGTCAGGAAAGATTAGATTATGCATCCACACAGCAGTGTCATAAGTATAAAGTTTTGTGCTCTTAATTTCCTGTAGCACTGATGTTTGAATCTCTTAAATTTGATCACCCCATAGATCTTTCATCGTTTGGACTTTCTAATCTAGCTATTCTTTTGCTTTCTCCTCTCCCTTTCCGACTTCTATAGGGAGGGTGTTAATGGCGTCTTCTTTGAAATTTCTAACTTCCTCACAAGTTTTGAAGTTGTGCTCTTGAGCTATCTTTTACAGCCGAATCTGATTGTTTGCGAGAGTGATAGATTGATCCATTATCTCATTAATGCTAGTAATAGTATGGTCTAGAGCTCTGCCTCCAATTAGTAGCAGCCTTTTGAATTCATCAGTATTGCTCTAGATTTCTGCAAATCCTCGGCTCATTTCCTTTTCTAAAGCAGAGACTTTATCTGTGACAAGTTGAATGGAGGTATCAAAGTACTTTCTTTGCTCAGCCAGCATGGCTTCTATTTTACTCAAGATAGTGTCTTCAGGAATGACTTCAGTCTGAGAAGGTGGAGTAGGTAGAACTTGAGTTGTCCAGGGAACTATTTCTTCAACGAGCACAGTAGATGTGGAGATCTATTTTCTTCTAGCAGTGGTTATTTCATCTTCAACATCATCACCTAGGAAAGTGAGAATGTTGAAGTGTAGGCCTGAGAGAGGTGCTTCAGTATCTTCAGGAGGTACTTCTTCAGTATTAGAAATAGAAGCTATCTCTTCATCTTGCACATCCTCTACTGGAGACGGGCTGAGATGGTTCTGGTTCAGATGGATTTTCTAGTTGAGAAGATTTTTCTTGCGGAGATGGATTTTCTTGTTGAGATGGATTTTCTTCAGGCAGAGGGGATAGAGGCTCTTTAGAGGTGAGTCCCTCTATCATCTTATCAATGTCATCTGTTGTAGACATTACTTGATCATCTACCTGGGCATCAGTAAGAATTTCTTGATCAGACAGGTCAGCAGCAAAAAAACCTGAGCCATCTTCTTGGAGAGGAGTGTTCTTTGCAACAACAAATGGAGCTATATCTGCTTCTATGAGTGTATGTTTAGCAGCTGGTGGAGTTATGAATTGGGCTTGAATATCAATCTGGACTGTGGCTGGAGTTTGAAATTGAGTAGACTGCACTTGTATAGATGGAGCAGGATCCCCCTCAATAACTGGATCAGCTGTGCCAGTTATTTGATGAGAGAGGGGAGATGGAGTCCTGACTTCATCTACAACTATTCTTGGATCTAGAGTGTCTTGGTCTGGCTTTTGAAGTTTGATTTCCCATCTCTGGATGGAGGTAATAGAAACCTTTTTCATATGATGAAGGGCCATGCCCTTGTCCAAGATGAAAACATCTGGTCTCAGTTGATTTAGATAGAGAGACAAAATTCTTCCATAATTGGGGCTTTTTATACTTTCTTTGATCTTGTGAAAAATCATCATCCCCCATTGAAACTTCTTTCTACAGATTACTGCAGTCATAATGTCAAAGAATTCAGTGGTGATGTAGTTAATGGAACTATTGCGGCAAAGAACTTTTCCCAGAATATTGGCAAGAAGTTTGCTTTCTGCATTCATGTGCTGTCGGTGGATTGTGACGGTTGAGTCGGGAAGGCCATAGAAGCTATAAGCCCTTTCATAGTCTGACTCTTCTAGGTCGTCTTCCTCGTCAATTAGCGGTAGTCGCAGAAACTGCAAAACATAGGTCGAATTCATTTTGACCTTGATGTCCTGAACCTTGGTTTTCAAAACTTTGCCATTTCGCTTGACCTTGACATTCTGGAAAAACTCTTCTACATTAGAAAAAAGAACCTTGCACGGGTGTTGAAGAACAAAGGACAGTCCAGCAGTTTCGAGCAGTATAAGAACATTTCTGAAGTCGTTAGAATTTTCGGTGATTCCAGTTGAAATGAGTTCGCTGCCGATGCCTAACTTTGATGTGGGAGCCATTGATTGAAGAACTATAAGACTGCTAGCTGATAAGAAGATGAACATGATTATTTGCAGGAGGAGCGACGGTGATGAAGAAGACAAAGTGTTTTCTCGAGAAGAAGATTTTGAAATTCAAGATTTGGATTTTTCTGGACTTAATCTATTTATATAAACCTTAAATCTTGATGATTAAGGAAAGAAATACTAATAAAATACCTGGGGTATGGCGGTTGGAGTGCCCAGTGCCAATATCAAAATTTGAACTTAAGATAAAATTCTGCATCTGATTTCTCGAGTGGAAGATATTTCTCAAGAAGTACACTAGTTCTCGAGTAGGGATATCTTTTCTGAGAAGCAAATCTGATGTTCTCGAGAATAGACTAAGAACTCGAGTAATGAAGTTGTTCTCGAGAACTGAAGTCCTGACTTAGAATTTTCTTGATTTTGAAGGATAATACGATTCTTGAACTTTGTTGTGAGACCCTTTTCTTCAGCATTCCTTGTTGAGCATGCCAAGTTCTGTTTGGAGAACGAGAACTTGGCCTCGTCCAGTGCCTTTGTGAATATGTCTGCAACCTTCATGCCAGTTGGAACATACTAGAGATTAATGTGTTCATGCTCCACATGCTCCCTAATGAAATTGTACCTCAGGTCTATGTGCTTTGTCTGGCTGCGAGAGACTGGGTTGTTGGCTATTGCAATTGCGCTGGAGGAGTCACATAATAGTGGCATGTCCTTGACTTTCAAGTTATAGTCTTCAAGTTGATTCTTGATCCAGAGTAATTGTGCACAACAACTGCCGACAACAATGTATTCTGACTCGGCCATTGAGATTATGACACAATTTTGCTTCTTGATGCTCCATGAGATGAGTCTCCTTCCAAGTCCCGAAAGTGTTCTTTCTATCATCTTTACTACTTGTAAAATCTTCATCTAAAAATCCAATTAGCTCGCTATCATTACTTCTTGGGTACCATAATCCATGATTTTGTGTGCACTTAATGTATCTCAAAATCCGCTTTGCAACTATGTAATGAGATATCTTAGAGTTCTCCTGATATCTAGCGCACATACATGTTGAAAACATGATGTCTGGCCTACTAGCAGTAAGGTAGAGAAAGGATCCAATTATGCTTCTGTACTTGGTTTCATCAAAAGGTTCCCCTTTCTCATCCCTATCTAGATACACAACTGAACCCATTGGAGTCCTCATCGAGTTTGCACTCTTCATTTCGAAATTCTTAATCAACTCTTTGGTGAACTTCGTCTGAGTGATGAAAATTCCATCCTCAAATTGTTTCACGTGAAGTCCTAATAAATACTTCAGCTGTAAGGCCCCCAAACCTTTGCCCCGGGTTGGGCCGGACGGGATCTTACTTGCCCAAGGCGTCCACCCAGTGCTCCTTAAGAGTGTCAACCCACACTATTAAGCACTAGTAGGCTGCCTTGCTCGACTTGAATCACAACATTCACATCACATCGCAAAGTATTGCAGGTACATTGTGGATACAATACCCAACAACCACAACAAATATATATAACAATATATATTTAACAAAAACTGGAAAAGGCCGTAGCCACAGTTTATATATGGAGCCCGTAGGCTATACAGTACTACAACTAACAACTCTTCTCTCTCTCAACTCTACTTGCTAGTTCTCTCGTCTTGAAACTCTAGAGTTTACGGGGGTGCCTCTGCTCGGGTAGTCCTATCAACTGGCGTATCATTCTACCACAGCTAGTTGTTACGGTGCTCCATCTCCTGTTGTTAGGTCTATTGATCTCAATATCCCAGATTTGTAAGAAGTCAAATGGGTCAATGACATACACACATAATGTATTTGATGTGTGCTCTAGTTCTTGCATACAGGTAGTCCATGATTGGATAGGTGAAGAAAAATGAGTTGGGCAGTAAACTCAAATTTCGTCGAACTCAGCTCAGAGTTCGTCGAACTCATCTCGCTGATCGTCAAGCTCAACTCAACATTCCTTGGGTTAAGCTTAAAAGCTCATGATTCAAAATTCGTCGAGCTCAGCTCGAAGTTCGTCGAGCATAGGTTACAGTTCGTTGAACTCACCTCAACGTTTGTCAAGCTAAAGCAAGAGAAAAATTGACTAAGGCAAAAAGCGCTGAGACCGCTGAGAAGATCAAAGTTCGTCAAGATCGGGTTACAGTTCGCCGAGCTCAGCTCAACGCTTGTCAAGATAAAGCCAGAAAAAAGTGACTAAGGCAAAAAACACTGATACCTCTGAGAAGATCAGAGTTCGTCGAGCTTAGTCCATAGATCGTCGAACGCAGCTAAAGCCAGAAAATCCGTCTAAGGCAAAAAGCACTGAGACCGCTGAGAAGAAGGCGTTGAGACCGCGGAGACAGCTGAGACAACTGAGTAGATAGCATTGAGACCACTGAGACAGTAGAGAGAAAACTTGTTGGATTTCTCTAAGTCCAGAAACGTTGAGTGAAGCAGGTTCACTCAACACTTCTAATAAAGAAGGAAACGCTGAGACTGTTAAGAAGAAAACCGCTGAGACAGTTATGAGCAAAAACTGCTGAGACAGCTGATAATAAGAAAGTGCTGAGACAAAGGCCTGCCTCAGATGATAATGAAAAACCGTTGAGACCGCTGAGACAAAACTGCTGAGACAAAGCCAGAAAAATTTCTAAGTCCAGAAATGATGAGAGCCAAGGCAGGTGGCATTGAGTGACTTAACATCACTCAACGCTTCATGGTTTTCTGGAATATTTTCTAAGTACAGATGTTGATGACCACTGTTGGCATCATCAAAGTCAAAATTGTAGGAAGCCGTTGCTCGAAAGCTGCTGTAGCGCCAAAAGATATTTTGTCCTTTTCTGATGGAGTTGGCGCTCACCAATCCTTGGTGGGCCCCCATACTATTGTGTCGTTGATTCAAATCAATGCATATAAAAAGAAAACAGAAAAGGGATTAGGGTTAATGAACAAACTCAAGGATCAAACGCAGAAAATATAGAAAGAGAGAAAGAAAGAGGCGGCTGGACATATTCTTCCCCATCAAGCTTGAAATCTAAAGTCTAGTCAAGATAGCCTGAAGGCAAAAAAGGATAGCTAAAGCACTTCAAGGCTCAGTAAGTTATTTCTCAACAGAACAGTATAGCTGATTCCTCTCTTCAGCAAGCTGGTAGCTGCTCATCTGTGCAGCAGAAAAGTGACAGCTGTAGAAGAAGACTGATTCCTTCTACAATAAGTGGGCTCGATAAAAATCTGCTCAGTCCAGCAAAGTTGACTCATCGATATTTCTCTGAGTCAGTTGTTTTATTTTCGTCAACTTATTATTTTATTTCCTGTAGGATTCAGGTTTCCTGAATCTGAGTGTAGGGCACTTTATGACTGAGGTAGGTGACAAATTTGTCACTGAGGTAGGATCCAAGTGAGGATCTGAGCTGTAGGGCTTAAGTGCCGAGGTAGGAGAGTGTTGCTATCTGAGGTAGGATCCAATTGTGAATCTGAGGTAGGGCTGTCCTCCCATCCTGAGTGTAGGGCCTTGTGCCTAAGGTATGTGACTGAAGAGTAACTGAGCTGTAGGTGACAAGTGTGTCACTGAGTTGTAGGCCTTGAAGGAGGCTGAGCTGTAGGTACCTGCAAGGGTACTGAGTTGTAGGAGTGCTGCAGCACTCTGAGACTAGGGCTGTGTGCCTGAAGCTGTAGGGATGAAGAGCTTGAGTGTAGGCCTTAGAAATAAGGCTGAGGTTGTTGATCAGTTGATCACTGAGCTGTAGGAGTTTTGCATAGCTCTGGGGTAGGAACCCTTGTGGTTCTGAGATGGATTTTATGAAGAATCTGTATATAAGGCTGAGGGCCTGAGGTGTAAGCTCTGAGGAGCATGGTGAAGGAGTTTGTGCCGATTCCAACAAATAAGTTGCATAAATGGGAGTTTTGGATCCCTAGTTTGGATTTGGGCTAGGTTCACTATTAGGTTATTGACCCTCCATGTATAGCCTAGGGTCAAATTGTTAGTTCTAAGGTCTAGGTCAGTTTGACTAGGTTAGACAAACATTGATCAAGCCCTCAAAAGAAATTAGAGATCCAGACATAGGAAAAATGTAGTTTTTAAGAGTTCAGAGAATCATTTCGAATTTCTTCGAACTCAGCTCGACGATCGTCGATCGTAGATTGACGAACTCAGAGTCTCTACTCTGAGCTAAGCTCAACGAACTTGGAGTTCAGGTCGACGATCTTCCCTCTTCTCTCAAGTTCTTTGGTCGATGAAATTCTATCTCAGGTCGACGAACTTGGAGCTCAGCTTTGACAGGCTATTTTCCAGATCAACCTTCTCTGAGCTCAGCTCGACGAAGATGATTTCTCAGCTCGACAAACTTGAAGTTCAAGTCGACGAAATCTGTCCTCTGATCGACGATTTCTCTCAGTATCAATTTCACATTTTCTCTCATTTTGATTTCAGTTTGGATTATTCTAAGGCTGTAATTCTCTGATAATTAAAGCTCATATTCTCAATAATATAGCCGTTGCTTGACAACATTAATTATGTATTTCATAGAGTAATTACTTTACTTATTTACTGAGACAGTTGAGGAAATACATTTAAGACATATTGCAGCCGTTCAATTCCCAGGATTTCATCATTAAATCAGGAACTCTTTTTCAAATTTAAAATGCCAAAGATCCTTCAGAATATAAAAAAAAGAAAATTCTTCTCTTCAGAACTATAAAAAATTACATGATATTTCTTAAACAACAACTGATACAAGTTTTACAGAGAAAAAGATTGCTAACTACAGGAAATTGAAGAAGAACATCAATACACAGATCTTTAGTGTTCTTCAGTTTCTGCTTCAGGCTTCAAAAGGACAACTCATCAACAAAAGTCCAAGAAGTTTCTAAATATCTCCATCAAGGCCTACACCCCGTGCAAATCTCTCATCTTCCTGAACCATTCTACATCTCAGGGGGAGCTTTGACAACATCATCCACTAAAGTATTCTCAGCTGTTTGAGAAAGAGAAGACAACATCACTTTTTATTTCCAACTGTGTACAGGGTTATAACTCCCTTCAAAAGTTAACCCCTATGGTTGTTAAGTCTCCTGATCAAAAGAGTTAGTTTGGTTTTTGGGCACCTGATCAAAAGCTCAAAAGGGTTGTGAGATCTCCCTTGAAAAAATAGATCTTGTGGTGACAGAGCACCTGAGCAAAAACCTGTGGTGGCAGGGCACCTGATTAAAAAATTGTAAGTGGATTTCTATAAGGGTGGTAGAAGAGTGAATGTACCCAAGTTTAGGAGAACCACTATAAATTTCTTGTGTAGTCTGTGTTGCTCTATTGTTTATTTCTGTGTGCTGTGATTTTTTTGTTTTCATCTCTCTTTATATATATACTTATCAGTTATTTTAATTTGCTATAAAAATTAATTAAATTTTTAATATAATCTATTCACCCCCCTTTAGAGTTTAAGTAGATCTATTCCTCACTTTCAATTGGTGTCAGAGGGAGGTTGTTTGGTTTCATAGGATAACATCTAAACTAAAAGATCTACGATAGATCTTAATATCTATAGTTTCTTTCCTATATCATGGCATAGAATAAAGAATATTCAAGCACAAGACCTCCAGTCTGCAATCTGAATAAGTTTGCAATCTGGAAGGTAAGGATCTGACTATATATGAATTCAATTGATGAAGATATCTATAATTCTATCTTGACAGCTCCTCTACTTCTGCAACAACTTCAACAAGTACCTCAGCAGTTCCACCACCTGAGTGGACAGAAGCTCAAAAGAAGTTGAAGATGGCTGATGCTAAAGCCATGAACATCCTAGCTCAGACTATATCTGATGACATCTTTCAAAAAGTTACTGAATGCACTTCAGCCAAAGAGATCTGGGATTCCCTAAATGAAATGGTTGCTGGCTCTGATGATGAGAGAATGGACAAAATATCTCATCTCATCTCTTAGTATGAAAATTTCAAGAAAGATGAATCTGATTTAGTAGCTGACATGTACAATAGACTTATCTTGATTGTCAATGAGTTGAAGAACCTAGACAAAAATATCTCACTGACTGAGATAAATGACAAGATTCTTATGTGCTTCCCCAGCACATGGGACTCCAGGATCTGGCCAATCAAGAAGGCCAGAAGCCTGAATGAAATATCTACTGAGGCTCTTCTAGGCAAACTCAAATCTTATGAGCAGCTTATAAAGACATGAGAAGTTGCTGAGCAGAAGACCTCCTCATCAGGAAGGAAGGAGCAAAACATTGCTTTCAAGGCATCTGAAGAACTAGAAGCTCCTCCAGCAAATGATGAACTCCTAAGCTTGCTGGCCAAAAGATTCTATAAGATGTCCAGAAAAGATTTCAGAATGAAGTCATCCAGACAAGATGATAGACCAAGATTTGACAAAACTCCTACCAAGGAGATTGTTTGCTTTAGTTGCAGAAAATTTGGACACATTCTTCCTGAGTGTCCAGAGAATCATAAGGAGAAAAGAAGAGACAATGACTCCAGAAAGCACTATAGCAAGCCCTCTTCCAGCAAGTATAAGAAGAAGGAAAAAGGTTTTGTTGCAGAAACCTGGAGTGAAACAGAAGAAGAATCTTCATCTTCCAGCTCCAGTGAAGATGAGGAAGAAGCTAAAGCAAAAGAAGCTTGCTTGATGGCCATCAATGCATCAGGCAAGCTTTCAGAAGCTAAAGATTCAAAAAATGAAGACTCTGAATCTAAAGAGGACCAGGTAATATCCTCATTTGATTTTAATTCAGATCATTTCAAAACTGAATTTAAATTATTATGTAATGATCTAATCAAATCTAAGAAGGAAATCAAACTTCTCAGAGATAAGCTAATTGAACAGGAAAATCTGTTATCTGAAAATATTGTACACAAAATAAACTAGTTATAGCTTCTGAACAGATTAATTCTCTAAAAATTAAACTGAATGAGGCTAAGCAATTTGAAGAATCACTAAATGGGAGAAGCATCAAATTGATGGACATCACAAGCACTGTAAATGACATGCTTAATGACAAGCTGAGCTGAGGTGCTTCATCAAGCTAAGCTCATTTAATTCAGAAAAACATTCTCTCAACCCCCATTAAATTCATATCTGAAAAGGGTAAAGAAAAGACAGATGAGAATAACAAAACAACTTAATTAAATCAGAAACCCAAGAAAAAGAGAAAGAACAAGAAAAGTCTTAAGCATAACAATGTTCAACAGATTTCGTCGAACTCAGATCGACGAAATGTGTACAGTTCATCGAACTCAAGTCGACGAACTCTGAACGCAAATTTTTATTATAATTATTCTTCAAACAGTGATCGACGAAACCAATATGGTTCGTCGAGCCGAGATCGATGATATTGGGGCACAGAGAATGAATATTTCCATTGTCTGAATGGTTCGACGAACTCATCCCTATTCATCAAACTCAGTTTGACGAACTTATCAAAATTCGTCGACCCCAGTTCAGATTAACAGAAACTTTAATTACCCCAAAACATTTAATCAATCAAAAGAATTTGTTAACCCATTTACCCAATGGATAATTCCACCTAGGAAATTTCACCCCCTAGGATATAAAAACCAACCTGAATGTTCTTACATTTCTAGTTTTTAATTTGTAAAGCATCAAGGACCCAAGGTTACATAGGTCAAGAACACCTAATTTTTATTTTTTAGGTGAAAGACTATCCTACCACAGAGGAACAGTGGTACTTGGATAGTGGATGCTCAAAGCATATGACAGACAACAAGGACAATTTACCAAACTACAAGTCCAAGCTTGGTCCAAAGGTGATATTTGGTGACTCCCACTATGGCCAGACTGAACGCTATGAGAATGTCAAGATTGGAGTTGTCAACTTCAGGAAAGTAGCATATCTGAGTGGTTTAAAAAAACATTGAAAGTGAGCAGTTAGATCAGGAATACTCTAGAGGGGGGTGAATAGAATATTTAGAGTTTTATAAAATTCTCTGCTGGATAATGCAGATTAGTCTATGTGCAGTAGCAAATCAATGAAAATATAAAAGCACAGAAACTAACTACCACAGCCACAATAAGAAAACAAAAGAAAGAGGGCAATCAGACGACACAAGAAATTTATAGTGGTTCCCAAACCTGGGTACATCCACTCTTCTACCACCCTGGTAGGAATCCACTCAGGTCTTTGATCAGGTGCCTGACACCAATGAGCTTTTGATCAGGTGCTCAAAAACCAAATCCCCAAGTCTTTTGATCAGGTGACTTGTAACCAGGAATCACTTTTGAAGGGAGATGACAACCCTTTACACAGTGGGGGTGAGAGAGTTGATTATGTCTTCTCTGTCAACAATAAGAGAGAAGACTTGTGGGTTATTGATGGTAGCAAATGGCTCCGCTTGAGATATTGAATGGTTCAGGGAAATATGGAAGCCTTGCTGTAGGGTGATAGGCCTTCAAGCTTTTAGCCTTTATCTATAGGATCTTCTTGACAGATTTGATAGTTGTTGTCCTTGGAAGTCCTGGAGTGCTGAAGTAAGAAGACTTTTGATTTTGTATGATTGTTCTTCTTCTTCTTCTGAGAGCAGATCTTCTTTTTGTATCAAAGCTTTTGTGATAGGAGCAGAGAAGCTGTTAAAGACAGACAGACTGAAAATGTCTGTGTCTGTGTATGTCGTGTCTCTGTAATTGCTCTGGTACTCTGATTGTTCTTACTTGCTTACTAACAGGAAAGAGAGAAAAATCTCTTTTATATTTCCTGAGGGAATTTCCTTTCGAAATTTGAATCCTTCTGTGGCAATCAAAGCCAGCGGTCCTTGAAAATAAACTGCATTGATTTCTTTCCCCAACTGTTCCTTGGAAAAATGGAAAACAATAATTCTGATGGAAGTCGTGGTTAATGTACCGTCCAACGGTAATATTCAGAGAATATTTTATCATCAATCATTCAGAAATTATTGCCATAGACTAAGGACAGAAGCAATAAATGCTAAGTCTTGAATCGTCGAACTGATGACAGAATTTGTCGAGCTAATAACTATGTTCGTCGACTGGAGTTCAGCAACTATTCTGGACTTAGTATATTCACAGTTGTATCTGAAATGAAAGTTAAAGTCTCCAAAATTTGTCGACCTAAGATTTGATTTCGTCGAGCTGAGTTTCTGGAGTTGTCAAATATCCTGTGTGTCGACACAATTACTCCTAGTGTCGATACATTTGGTGTCGACTGATATCCTGTGTGTCGACACAAGTCTTCTGTGTGGTGTTGACACACCCTTTCCAAAGTGTCGACTGATATCCTCTATGTCGACACAAGTCTTCTGTGTGGTGTCGACACAACCTTTCCAAAGTGTCGACTGATATCCTGTGTGTCGATACAAGTCTTCTGTGTGGTGTCGACACAACCTTTCCAAAGTGTCGACTGATGATCTGTGTGTCGACACAAGTGCTTCTAGTGTCAAATCAGTTGGTGTCGATACATAATCTGAGTGTCGACACAAGTCTTCTGGTTTTAAGTTGTTGAAGTAGATAATCCAGAATTCGTCGGGCAGAGAAGTAAGTTCGTCGACCTGAGACTAGAGAACATAGTCTTGACAGAATGCTGTAGTAGTCCAAAGGTTCGTCGACCAGAGAATAAAGTTCGTCGACCAAAGTCTGATTCTAAGGACTTGGGATATCTTGATTTTTCCTGAACTTGAAGTGTTGTTGTAATCCAAGTTTTCGTTGATCAGAGAATGTAGTTCGTCGAGCTCAGCTCAGAGAATTAACTCTGAGATCGTCAAACTGAGCACGACAATCGTCGACCTGAGTTCGACAAACGTCGAACTCACTTTATAGAGTCTTGAAATCTTCTAAGTCTTGAGTCTCTGGCAGTCTTGTTGATAGCTGGTCCATGTGATGTTGACTCTAAGGACTTGGCCTATACTCTAGGACACAACTATGACCCTGACTATACATTGTGGGTCATATGATCCTAACTTAGTGAACCTAGCCCAAATCTTACTAGGGATCCAATAATCTCCCCCTATTTGGGTGAGGTCACTAATTACAGACTCAAATCAAAATTGAAAAATAAACAAAGCAGAAAAAGCATATATCTGGTAGAGATCAATAACAGATGTAGCAGATATATATATACATAAGCTTTGTTCAGAATATAGAGTAGTTAAAGATAATTGTAGAAAACAAAAGACTTCAAATTTTACTTCTTCTGTTTCTTTTCATTTAACATTTCTTGGTTGCTCTTCTCTCCAGGCTTTGTAAACACAATCTCACTTTTGGGATCTGAAGCTTGCACTTTTGTCATGGTCATGTCAGCAACCCCTATAATCTTTAAAGATGTAGCTCTGGGGAGAACTGCTTCTGGGTGCAACTTCATGTAGTCATCAATATTGAAAAACTTGTTTGCTTTATCAAATCTTTTAAGTTCATCTTTCCTGTACTTTGACATTGTTGAATATTCAGAAGGATCCTTTCCTTCAGCTTTGACTTTGTTAATCATAGAAAGGCCTACAATTTCCTAGAACCTGGCCATTCTAGCAGTAGTAGCTGTTTTAGGATCTTCAAAAGGAATAGGAGGACAAGATGGTATTTTAAAGCCTTTAGCTGGTTGATGTTCAGTAGATTGTTGCTATTATTGTTGATGTTGCTGCTGTTGTTGATGTTGTTGCTGCTGCTGATGTTGCTTTCCTGAAGAGTATTGCCTATGCTGGCTGCTTTCATGTGATCTCCCTTGGTGTCTTTGATATGTTTGAAGTGGGGCAGATCTTTGAGAAGATATGCTTGAAGCACCAACAGCTGGAGGAGGTGGAGGAGGTGTATCTTTTCTGAATCTTTGAACTGGAGGAGGAGAGTACCTTCTGCTTTTCTTCCTCTCCTTCTGCTGATTTTTGGATAACCACATCCAAGATGGGATCCATTTGTATGGAGTTATCTTTTGGAGAATATAATAGGGAGTGTCATTGTTTGGATTTGGCTTTGGAGCAGGAGGAGGGGCTTTTCTTTTCTTTGATACTAACTTCCTCTAAGGTTCATCATCTGAATCATCTTCCTCATCCTCATCATCATCATTATCATTATCTGATCCCTGAGGGTTATCATATAAGTCATTGAGTGCTTTCAGAGCCTCAGCAGAAATGATTGGCTTTTTAGGAGCATGAGCAGAAACTTCAACAGGAACAGAAGAAAAAGCCATAGGAGAGACTGGAGAACTGGTTCTGACAGTGCTTTCAGCAGCTGCCATACTTTCTTATTTTATATCAGCCAAAATCAAATCATCCAGATTTGGTATGGGTGAGTCATCCATTACAAATGTTGGAATAGAAATAACTTCTTATAGAGATGGCATGACTGCTGGCTTTGAAATAACAAAACTATCTCTAAGTTGCTTAGCAACTTTTGGAGAGATTGGAGAAGTATATGGTACAATAGCCAATGATCGCTTAGTAGGTACTGCTGGAATATAATTCAGAAAGGCAGTATCAAAACTTTTCAATAAATCAACTAAGTTTACTGTGTGATTAATTATGAATTCAGAAATAGAAAGAATGTCTTCAGCAATTGTCTCTTCAGGGACTGACTCATCAAGGTCCATGTCAGTCTCAATGAAATGAATTAAATCAATTAAATCTATATCATCTGGTATAAATTCTGTATCCCCTGGAATTAAATCTGTATCTGCTAGTAGTGCTTCTGCCTCTGCTGTTACTGGAGCTGCTGGAGCTGAGATTTCTGCTTCTGCTGGAGGTGCTGCAGCTTCTTCATTAAGTATCTCCCCCTGCCTGGTTTCAGTAAATATTAGAGCCAGGCCCCTGAATGAAGAGGGGGCAGTAGTGACGGCAAAGAGTTGAGCATAAAGGGTGGAGATAGAAGTAGCAAGAGGTGTAATGACCTCTGGTATAAGAGATTTGAGGAGAGGAGTGATGAGAGTAAGGACAGATGAGATGGAGGGATCCAGAGGTGGAGTAGTAGATGGTTCAGTGGAATGTTGGGTGGAGACATTTTGAGGGATGGTAGATGTTGGAGATGTAGGAGGAGGGACATCTGTCATGTGGACATCATGAGGAGGAGAAGAGTTGAGGGGGGGGGGAGTCCGAAGATCTAAAGTTGGAATGGAGGATAGGTGAGGTGGAAGAGGAGATGATGGTGGTGTTGGATCTGATAAATCTGTGGGGGATTGAGGTGATTGAGGTGGAGTGGGTTGATGGTATTCCTGAATAGGAGATGAGGGGATGTTGGTAAGATCTAGGGGTGGAGAGGTGGCATAAGATGTAACTGTAGGAGGGACATGAACTTGTTGGAGTTGTGTTGTTGGAAGAGATGGAGGTGTGGGGATGATCTCTTCAGTGGGGTGGGGAGTGGCTCTTACAGCCCTAGTGCTTTTAGAAGCTGGGTTGGAAGAGGTTGAAGCCTTGGATGGCTTAGTTATGGTCCTCTCCCACCTGCCAAACAAGGTGCATGTGAGCCTCTTGCTGGCATTAATGAATATGGTATGTAAGACCAGAGATTCAGCACCCTTCTCCTTCAGGAAGATCCCTAGGATCCTTCCAAAGCAAACTTCTTTCTTGTTGTTCTGTTTCTTTATCAAATCAAATATGATTTGAGCCCAATCCACTTCCTTCTTATTAATCACTGCACACATAACCAGAAACTGGTGTCTGGTAATGCAGTCATAGGCAGTATGCTTGCCCAACAAAACCTTTCCTACAATATCTTCCAAGAACTTAAATTCGGCAGACAGATGTTTCTTTAACAACTTATTGGGATTATCTCCAATATATCCCATTAAACTCAACATCATATCATATTCTTCTGAATCGATTTCTAACTGTTCTTTACCATTAATCAATCGAAAAATCTCAGTAAGTACAGCGGGAGATAAAGATACAGAGTTACCCGCAATTGTTCCAATCATAGTGTTCTCCTCTGATATAGATGTATAAACCCACTCTCTGATTTCAGTTGCAGATAGTTTTATCCTTGTTAACATCAGATTTTTCAGTTTCTGTTCCTCCAGAAGTTCCAGTATATGCAAAAATATTGGATCTGAATGTTGAAAGGATTCGAAGTCGACGTCAAAGCCCGTGTCAAACTTCATTCCGGTTAGGGCACCTGCTGGAATAGCCATTTGAATCACCTGCAAGAGAGACAAACAACGATCAAGTGCAAGAGAACAGAAAGCGCGGGACAGAGGCCGAAGAAAAACCTAGATATAAGGTTTTCTATAATATAAATCGACAAACTCCGTTCCACGAAAATTAAGAAATTCTTCGACCTGAGATCGACGAAATAATTAATAGTCAAATAATTCGTCGAACTCTGTCTGAAGATTTGAAGACATTTCGTCGAGCTCCGTTCGACGAAAGTTTTCTGAAGTGAATTCGTCGATCTCCGTTCGACGAAAACAACTTCACTCACAGAGAGTTCGTCATCCTGCGTTCGACGAATATCTCACAAACTTTCCATAATTCGTCGAGCTCCGTTCGACGAACTTTGGCAAATTCGTCGAGTGCAGACTTAAACTAAACTAAGTCTTCTCCATTGATCATTCCTAGCTGATTTATAAAAAAGAGATGATTTCTCTCATCCAGAGGTTTGGTGAATATATCAGCTCTTTGCAAATCAGTGTAGATATAGATAAGCTTAATTTTGTCTACACACTCTCTTATGAAATGATGCCTAATGTCTATATGCTTTGTCCTACTGTGATGGACTGGATTCTGTGCTATGGCTATAGCACTTGTGTTATCACAAAGTATAGTTGAATTATTTAAGTTGATACTATAGTCTAGTAATTGATTTTGTATCCACAGCATCTGGGAACAACAGCTGCCTGCTGCAATGTATTCTGCCTCAGTAGTTGAGGTAGATACAGATGACTGTTTCTTACAAAACCAGGATACTAATCTCATACCCAGGAACTGGCAAGTTCCTGAAGTACTTTTTCTATCCACCCTGCATCCAGCAAAATCAGCATCTGAGTATCCAGTTAACTCAATTTCTGATTCTATGGGATACCATTGGCCTAGACTAGGACAACTCTTCATATATCTCAAAATTCTTTTTAGGAAAATAAGGTGAGATTCTTTTGGGTTCACCTAGAACCTAGCACAAAAGCATGTGACAAACATGATATCAGGTCTGCTTGCTGCAAGGTATAACAGGGATCTAACAATGGCCCTATATAGTTTCTGATCCACAGGTTTCCCATATGCATCTGAATCAATTACAGCATTTGTAGCCATAGGTATCTTCTTTGCTGATGCATCAACCATCTCAAACTTTTTGATAAGCTCTTTAGCATACTTAGCTTGGGAGATGAAGATGCCGTCAGGGAGCTGCTTCACTTGGAGACCAAGGAAGAAGGAAAGCTCACCCATGCTACTCATTTCAAATTTAGAATGCATGAGATCAGAGAATCTCTTGCACAATTTTGAATCAGTAGACCCAAATATTATGTCATCCATATATATTTGTACTAACAGTATTTGATCCTTATGATGTCTAGTGAAAAGTGTTCTATCTACAATGCCTCTAATGAATTTATGCTCTAACAGAAAGCTGGCTAGAGTCTCATACCAAGCTCTTGGAGCTTGCTTTAGACCATAGAGAGCTTTATGCAATTTGTAAACATAAGAGAGATGAGTTCGAGAAACAAAACCTGGAGGTTGTTCAACATACACCTCTTCCTTGAGTACTCCATTCAAGAATGCACTTTTCACATCCATTTGATAGACCTTGAATCTCTTGTAAGCTGCATAGGCAAGGAATATTCTGATTGATTCCAACCTTGCAACAGGTGCAAAGGTCTGGTCATAGTCTATTCCTTCTTCTTGCCTATATCCTTGTGCAACAAGCCTGGCTTTATTTCTCACTATTACTCCTTATGCATCCAGCTTGTTTCTGTATATCCATTTGGTTCCAATAACTGGGTAGTCTTGAGGTCTTGGAATCAAATCCCAAACTCTACATCTCTCAAACTGATTTAATTCCTCCTGCATTGCAATGATCTAGTGGGGTTCTTGCTCTGCATCATGGATGGATAGAGGTTCAATCTGAAAGAGAAACAAACATGATTCAAATCTTTGTTGAGTTGATGGCTTGTCTGTACACCTGCTGATATATCTCCAATAACTTAAGATATGAGGTGATCCCTAAGTGTGACAAGATCAGCTGGTGGAATTGGTTCTGCAACAGCATTTAGAATTAATTCCTCCTGTGAAATTATGTTTCCTGTTGGGGGAATATCACTCCCTTCAATGCCTTCATCTTCACTTTATTCAATGACTTGTAAGGAAGGATGAGTTGAAACTTCTTGTGTAAGGTTTAGTCCATCCAAACTCTCACACAAGTGATGTACCCGCAAGTTGCTTCTGGTAGAAATTTTTTTCTCCTTACAAGACATGTTAGCTTCATCAAAAGTAACATGGATAGACACCTCAATTTTTAAAGTTGATTTCTTATAAACCCTATAGGCTTTGCTTACTTGGGAATATCCTAGAAAAATTCCCTCTTCAGCCTTTGCCTCAAACTTTCTAATATATCTTTTGTTGTTTGTGTGAATATAATATATACAACCAAAGACATTAAAATAGTTTATTTTAGGTTTCTTCCCTTTTAGTAATTCATAGGGAGTCCTATTCTTTAGCTTATGTATCAGGCTTCTATTCAGGACATAGTTTGCAGTGTTCACAACCTCTGCCCAAAAGGATAGTGACATCTAAGCATCTGCAAGTAATGTACTTGCAGCTTCAATGAGTCTCCTATTTTTCCTTTTAGCTACCCCATTTTGTTGGGGAGTTCTAAGAGCTGAGAAGCAATGCCTGATACCTTCCTTCTCACAGAACTCATGCATAAGAAGAGACTCAAACTCTGTACCATGATCACTTCTGATCAATGCAACATGAGTAGAGAACTCAATCTGTATGATCCTGAGAAAATTTGTAAGAACCTTGAAGGTATCTGACTTAGATCTAAGAAAGGATACTTAAGTGAACCTAGAGCAGTCATCTACAATAACCAAAGTGTAGGATTTCCCTCCTAGGCTTTATACAACAATGAGTCCAAATAGATCCATGTGTAGTAAATACAAAATCATAGGTGAATCACTTTTATTAATGGATTTGAAACTAGATTTAGTTTGCTTGTGTAATTGATAAGCCCTGCAAAGACCTTCCTTCTTGTAGGGACCAGAAGGTAAACCTCTAACAAGGTTGTCTTTTGATAGCCTAGCAATATTTTTCAGATTTACATGACCTAGTCTTTTATATCATAAATTATTCTGGTTACTAATTAAGTTAAGTAAACAGATATCAGAATTAGCAGATCGAAAATCAACTAAATATATGTTGCATTGTCTATTTCCAATTAAAACAGTTTGATTTTTCTTATTAGAAATAATACAAGAAGATGAATTGAAATGTACCCGATAACCTTCATCACATAACTGACTTATAGAGATGAGGTTATGTTTGAGTCCTCTGACATAAGTCACTTTTTGAAAGTAACAACTCCATTCTTCACTTCTCCAAAACCTTCTGACTGGCCATATTTGGAATCACCAAAGATAACCTTTGGCCCCCAACTTGGACTTATAGTTGGATAGATTGTCTTCCTGCCTGTCAAATGTTTGGAGCAGCCACTGTCCAGGTACCAAGGTTGATTCACACTTGGACAACTCTTCACCTATAATGAAAAACAGTTAAATGTTCTTGACCCAGGTTATCTTGGGTCCTTTGTTTTCCTGGTTTGAAAAGCTGGAAATAACAGAATATTATGGTTGCGATTTATATCCTAGAGGGTGATATCTCCTAGGTGGTATGACCCAATCAGCTAGTGGTTTAAAGGCTTTCCTGGAATTATTTAAGTTTTTATTATAATTAAAGTTTTGGTTAAGTCTTTCTGGGTTCGACGAATTACTGTGAGTTCGTCGACCAGAGTTCGACGAATACGGTTGAGATCGTCGATCTCTGCCCAGAGAATGAATATATTCATTTTCTGTGCCCCTTGTTCGTCGACCTCTGCTCGATGAACCATACAGAGTTCGTCGATCGCAGTTAGACGAATAATTATAACTATAGTTTGTGTTCAGAGTTCGTCGATCTGGGTTCGACGAACTGGCTAGATTTTGTCGATCTAAGTTCGACGAATTCTGCTGAACCTTGTTACCTATGGTTTTCTGGTTGTTGGTTTTCTGACCTATTGATTTAGAAACATTTTCTGTTGTTTGCTTATTGATTACCTTTTCTTTTCCCTTAGCAGTGACAAATTTTATGGGGGTTGTTAAGATGTTCTTCCTGAGAATGGGGGGCAAACCTGATGAAGCACCCAAGCCTACCTTACCATTAAGTCTGACATTCACAGTGCTTGTGATGTCCATCAGCTTGAGGCTTCTTCCATTAAGAGTTTCCTCAAGTTGTTTAGCCTCACAAAGCTCAGTTTTTAATAATGTTATTTGCTCATTAGCTAAGCATAATTCATCTTTTAACCTATTAATTCAGAGTTAATGCTTTCTAAGTTTCCTAATTTTTCTCTAAGGGTTTTAATCTCTTTTTCTGAATTTATTAAGTCTATACACTTTGATTTCAATTCAATTTTAAAAGAATCTGAAGTGTAATCAAAAGAAGATAGTACCTTATCAGCTTCTGAATCTGAAGCTTCTTCATTGTCTGATTCCTCTTCTTCTGAATTGCTCCTGGAAGCATCAATTGCCATGAGGCAAACCTCCTTAGACCGTGCTTATTCCTCATCTTCACTAGAGCTGGAAGATGTTGATTCATCTTCAGTTTCACTCCAGGTTTCAGCCACAAGACACTTTTCCTTCCTCTTGTATTTGCTAGAAGAAGGTTTGCTGGTGTGCTGTTTCCTGGAGTCCTTCTCTCTTTTCTTCTCTTTCTTCTGGTTCTCTGGACACTCAGAGAGGAAGTGCCCAGGTTTCCTACACCCAAAACACACCACTTATTTAGCTGGTGTTTTATCATACCTGGGTTTGTCATCTTGCCTAGATGACTTTCTTCTGAAGTCCTTTCTTGCCATCTTGTACAATCTTCTGGAAAATAGACTCATGAGCTCTTCATTTGATGTTGATGTCTCTGTCTCCTCAGCAGCCTTGAAAGCTATACTTTGCTCTTTTCAGGCTGGTGGAGGTGTCCTTTGCTCTACTGCCTCCCTAGACTTGATCAGTTGCTCATAAGACTTTAACTTGCCCAATAGAGATTCTGTAGATATCTCATTTAGGCTTCTGGCCTCCTTGATGGGTCAGATTCTTGAATCCCATGAGCTTGGGAAGCACATCAGGATCTTATCATTCACCTCTGTGAGGGTGATGTCCTTGTCCAAGGTTTTTAGCTTATTGATGATTGAGCTTAACCTATTATACATATCAACTACTGATTCAACTTCTTCTTTCTTGAAGTTCTCATATAGGGATATGAGGTTGGATCTCCTATCCATTCTCTCATCAGCTGAACCAGCCACCATCTGATTTAGTGAATCCCAGATGGCTTTGGCTGAGGTGCATTCAGCCACCTTCTGAAAAATATCATCTGACATAGTCTATGCCAGTATGTTCATAGCCTTGGCATCAGCTATTTTTGCCTTCTTCTGGGCTTCAGACCACTCATGTGGTGGAACTGCAGTAGTGCTTGTAGATGTTGCAGAAGTTGAAGCTTGAGGTGGATCTGTCAAAATAGAGTTGTATATATCCTCATCAATAGAATTCATGTATAATTTAATTCTTGCCTTCTAGATGGCAAACCTGTTTAGGTTGCAAACTGGAGGTCTGGTGCTTGCATAGTCCTTGTTTTGTGCCATAGCTGTGTATATAAATCTAATATGGGAATAAAAATAAAATTTAGATATAACAAAGGATCTTTGGCTCAAGAGTTAGCTTGTACAACCAAAGGAACCTCCTCTGATACCAATTAAAAGTGAGCAGTTAGATCAGGAATACTCTAGGGGGGTGAATGGAGTATTTAGAGTTTTATAAAATTCTCTGCTTGATAATGTAGATTATTCTAAGTGCAGTAGTAAATAAATCAAAATATAAAAGCACAGAAACTAACTACCATAGCCACAACAAGAAAACAAAAGAAAGAGGGTAACCAGACGACACAAGAAATTTATAGTGGTTCCCCAACCTGGGTACATCCACTCTTCTACCACCCTGGTAGGAATCCACTCAGGTTTTTGATCAGGTGCCTGACACCAATGAGCTTTTGATCAGGTGCTCAAAAACCAAATCCCCAAGTCTATTGATCATGTGACTTGTAACCAGGAATCACTTTTGAAGGGAGACGACAACCCTTTACACAGTGGGGGTGAGAGAGTTGATTATGTCTTCTCTGTCAACAATCAGAGAGAATACTTGTGGATTGTTGATGATAGCAAATGGCTCCCCCTGAGATATTGAATGGTTCAGGGAAATATGGAAGCCTTACTACAGAGTGATAGGACTTCAAGATTTTAGCTTTTATCTGCAGGATCTTCTTGACAGATTTGATAGTTGTTGTCCTTGAAAGTCCTGGAGTGTTGAAGTAAGAAGACTCTTGATTTTGTATGATTGTTCTTCTTCTTTTGAGAGCAGATCTTCTTTTTGTGTCAGAGCTTTTGTGAAAGGAGTAGAGAAGATGCTAAAGACAAACTGACTGAAAATGTCTGTGTCTGTGTATGTTGTGTCTCTGTAATTGCTCTGGTACTCTGATTCTTCTTACTTGCTTACTATCAAGAAAGAGAGAAAAATATCTTTTATATTTTCTGAGGGAATTTCCTTTCGAAATGTGAATCCTTCTGCGGCAATCAATGCTGGCGGTCCTTGAAAATAAACTGCATTGATTTCTTTTCCCAACTGTCCCTTGGAAAAAAGGAAAACAATAATTCTGATGAAAGCCCTGATTAATGTACCGTCCAACGGTAATATTCAGAGAATATTTTATCATTAATCATTCAGAAATTATTGCCATAAACTAAGGACAGAAGGAATAAATCTAAGTTTGGAATCGTCGAACTGATGAAAGAATTCGTCGAGCTGATAACTGTGTTCGTCGACTGGAGTTCAGCAACTATTCTAGACTTAGAATATTCACAGTTGTATTTGAAATGAAAGTTAAAGTCTCCAGAATTTATCGACCTAAGATTTGATTTTGTCGAGCTGAGTTTCTGGAGTTGTCAAATATTCTGTGTGTCGACACAATTACTCCTGGTGTTGACACAGGTGGTGTCGACTGATATCCTGTGTGTCAATACAAGCCTTCTGTGTGGTGTCGACACAACCTTTCCAAAGTGTCGACTGATATCATGTGTGTCGACATAAGTCTTCTGTGTGGTGTCGACACAACCTTTCCAAAGTGTCTACTGATATCCTGTGTGTTGACACAAGTCTTCTGTGTGGTGTCGACACAACCTTTCCAAAGTGTCGACTGATGATCTGTGTGTCGGCACAAGTGCTTCTAGTGTCGACTCAGTTGGTGTCGACACATACTATGAGTGTCGACACAAGTCTTCTGGTTTTAAGTTCTTGAAGTATATAATCCAGAATTCGTCGGGCAGAGAAGTAAGTTCGTCGACCTGAGACTAGAGAACATAGTCTTGACAGAATGCTATAGTAGTCCAAAGGTTCGTTGACCAGAGAATAAAGTTCGTCGACCAAAGTCTGATTCTAAGGACTTGGGATATCTTGATCTTTCCTGAACTTGAAGTATTGTTGTAATCCAAGTTTTTGTCGATCAGAGAATGTAGTTTGTCGAGCTCAGCTCAGAGAATTAACTCTAAGATCGTCGAACTGAGCACGATAATCGTCGACCTGAGTTCGACGAACGTCTAACTCACTTTACAGAGTCTTGAAATCTTCTAAGTCTTGAGTCTCTGGCAGTCTTGTTGATAGCTGGTCCATATGATGTTGACTCTAAGGACTTGGCCTAGACTCTAGGACAGAACTATGACCCTGGCTATACATTGTGGGTCATATGATCCTAACTTAGTGAACCTAGCCCAAATCTTACTAGGGATCCAACAAACCTGATATCCATAAGCCAATTATGTGATGAAGGTTATCAGGTATCCTTTAACCATTCTTCTTGCATTATATCTTCTGTAGATAATAAAACTGGCTTAACTGGTCTTAGGCAAGAAAATATCTATGTAGTAAACTTCTAATCTGCTAGGTCAGAAATTTGCTTATTTAATCAAATCGGTAATAATAATGAACTATGACATGAAAGATTAGGACATGTTAATCTTAAAAACATTGCTAAACTCTCTAGGGACAACCGTGTTAGAGGATTGCCTTCTTGCCACTACAAGAAGGAAAGCCTTTGTAGGGCTTGTCAATTAGGTAAGCAAACCAAAAATAGCTTTAAATCTATTAATAAGCATGATTCACCCAGGATTTTATACATTCTACATATGGATCTATTTAGATCCATTACTGTACAGAGCTTGGAATGGAAATCTTATACCTTAGTTATTTTAGATGACTTCTCTAGATTCACTTGGGTGTTCTTCTTGAGAAATAAGTCAGATAACTTTAAAGTTCTTACAAACTTTCTTAAGAGCATAAAGATTGAGTACTCTACTCCAGTTGCATTGATCAGAAGTGATCATGATACTGAGTTTGAATCACTTTCTATGCAAGAATTCTGTGAGATGGAAGGTATCAGGCATTGTTTCTCTGTTCCTAGAACTCCTCAGAAAAATGAGGTAGCAGAAAGGAAAAACAGAACCCTCATTGAAGCTGCAGGTACATTGCTTGCAGATGCTTATTTGCCCCTATCCTTTTGGGCAGAGGCTGTAAGAACAACAATTATATCCTGAATAGAAGTTTAATACATAAACTTAAGGGCAAGACTCCCTATAAACTAATCAAGGGGAAGCAACCTAAAATAGATTACTTTAGAATTTTTGGCTGTAGATGTTATATTCATCATAATAATAATAAACATCTTAGAAAGATTGAAGCCAAAGTTGAAGTGAGAATTTTTCTTGGATATTCCCAAGTCAGCAAGGCCTATAGGGTTTTAATAAATTAACCCTAAAAATGGAAGAATCTGTATATATAACCTTTGATGAAGCTAACATGTATTACAAGGAGAATGATTCTTCTACCCAAGATTTATTGCTGGTACCCCAACTATGTGAGGAATTGGATGATTTAAACCTCACCAATGAGGCTACATCACATCCCTCTCCACATATTGAAGAAGACAGTGAAGAAGATTTAAATGAAATGATTGCTGAACCACCAACAACAAACATAATTCCACGAGAGGAATTAATTCCTAATACTATTGCTGAACTAACTCCTCATACTGATCTTGTCACACTTAGATATCTCTCTATATCTCAAGTGATTGGAGACATCAGTTGGTGTGCAAACAAGACATCAAATCAACCAAGACTTGATGCATGCTAGCTTTATATCTCAACTTGAGCACCAATCCATAAAAGATGCAGAGCAAGATCACCACTAGATTATTGTAATGGAAGAGGAGCTCAATCAGTTTGAGAGATGCAGAGTTTGGGATTTAGTTCCAAGACCCAAAGACTACCCAGTCATTGGAACTAAATGGGTATTCAGAAATAAATTGGATGCACAAGGGGCCATGATCAGGAACAAAGCAAGGCTGGTAGCACAACGATACAGACATGAAGAAGGAATTGACTATGATCAAACCTTTGCACCTGTTGCAAGACTGGAAGCTATCAGAATTTTTCTTGCTTATGCAGCCTACAAAAAGTTCAAGGTCTACCAGATGGATGTCAAGAGTGCCTTCTTAAATGGTGAACTCAAAGAGGAAGTATATGTGGAACAACCACAAGGTTTTATCTCTCTAACTCATCCCTCTTTTGTTTTCCAATTGCATAAAGCTCTTTATGGTTTAAAGCAAGCTCCAAGAGCTTGGTATGAGTCCCTAGCTAGCTTTCTTTTAGAGCATACGTTCACTAGGGGCATTGTAGATAGAACCTTGTTCATTATGCATCATAAATATAAAATATTATTAGTACAAATATATGTAGATGACATCATTTTTGGCTCTACTGATTCCAAACTATGCAAAAGGTTTTCGGACCTGATGCATTCTAAGTTTGAAATGTGGAGCATGAGTGATCTTTCTTACTTCCTTGGTCTCCAAGTGAAGCAATCTCCTGATGACATTTTCATTTCCCATTCAAAATATGCTAAAGAGCTAGTTAAAAGATTTGGGATGACTGATGCCTCAACCAAGAAAACTCCCATGACTTCCAATGTTGTGATTGTTTCTGATGAACATGGAAAATCAGTTGATCAGAAAACATATAGGGCTATGGTTGGGTCCTTATTATATCTCACAGCTAGTAGGCCAGATATTATGTTTGCTACATGTCTTTGTGCTAGGTTCCAGGTGAACCCTAAAGAATCTCACATTATTTTCCTTAAAAGAATTTTGAGATATATAAAGGGTTGTCCTAATCTAGGACTTTGGTATCCAATAGAGTCAGAATTTGTCTTAACTGGATTTTCAGATTCTGACTATGCTGGATGCAGAGTGGACAGAAAAAGCACTTCAAGAACATGCTAGTTCCTTGGAGATAGGCGTGTGTCCTGGTTTTGTAAGAAACAGTCATCTGTGTCAACTTCAACTGCTGAAGCTGAATAAATTGCAGCTGGCAGATGTTGTTCACAAATATTATGGATTCAAAACCAACAACTGGATTATGATCTCAACTTAAATAATTCAACTATATTTTGTGACAATACCAGTGCAATTTCTAATACACAAAATCCAGTGCTGCATAATAGAACTAAGCATATAGAGATTAGACATCATTTCATTAGAGATTGTGTGGTCAAAAAGAAAGTTGATCTCGTCTTTATCTCTACTGATTTGCAAAGAGCAGACATCTTCACTAAACCATTAGATGAGAAGAAACATTTGTTCTTTCTGAATTAACTAGGTAAGATTAATGGAGAAGTTTAATTTGATTTTTGTCTAAGGTTGAAGAAGTGATCACAATTCGTCGAACGGAGATCGACGATCTGAGAACTATTCTTGAGATATTTCGTCGACCTGAGATCGACGGAATCTCCCTGTGAAGTTATTTTTGTCGTGCGGAGATCGACGATCTTGCTTCAGAAAAGTTTTCGTCGACCTGAGAACGACGAAAAGTTTTCCCCTCTTCCAGCTGAGATCGATGATAACATTTCTTCATGAAATTTTTTCGTTGACCTGAGAATGGAGATTTTTTTAATTTTTCGCAGGACAGAGCCCGCCGCTTCATATTCTGAAAACCTTATAACTAGGTTTTCTTCGTGCCCTATCCCACTCTTTTCTGTTCTCTTGCACTTGATCTCTCTCTTGTTTTTGCAGGAAAACCAATGGTGATTTTGGCGCTCTCCCTCTCTAGCATGAAGTATGACACTGGTTTCGACATCGACTTCGATTCCTTCAACCATACTAATCAGATTTTCACAGACATTCTACAGCTATTTGAAGAACAACAACTGAAGAAAATCATGACCACCAGGATCAAGTTGCCAGCAACTGAATAAGGGAATGGGTTTATACTTCAACTTCTCCAGACGCAGAAACTATGACTAGTACCATCGCCAGCAATCAGGTTACCCTAACCACTGATATTTTGACTGAGATTTTTGGTTTGGCAAATGGAGAAGAGGATATTGGAATAGATAGTTCTGAATATGATAATATGCTGATTAAAATGGGTCACTCTGAAGGAAACCCTAATAAGCTACTGAAAAAGAATCTATCTGTTGAGTATAAATTTCTGACAGATGTTGTTGGTAAGGTTTTGCTGGGCAAACACATAGCCCATGACTATATAACCAGACACCAGTTCTTTGTGATGTGTGCTCTGGTAAATAAGAAAGCAGTAAATTGGGGAAAGTTATTGTTTTAGTTGATTAAGAAGAAGAATTTTAAGAAAGAGGTTTGTTTTGGGAGGATATTAGAAATTTTCCTCCAAGCAAAGGCACCTGAATTATTGGTCTCCCAGACCATATTCATAAATACCTCCAAGAGGATAACCTCTGCCTTATTTGGTAGATGGGAGAGGTCTCTCCCAAAACCATCCAGGGCTTCCTCCTCCAGAACTTCAGAGGACACCAGAGCAGTAATAGCCTCTCCACCACCTCCAGAATAAGTACTTCCATCCACCAGAATTCCTTCACCTCCTCCACAACAATAATAACAACCATCTTCATCTCTTCCACCACCATCACCTCCACATTCTCCAATCATCATCCATGAGGACATTCCATCTCCACCACCTCCATATCCACTCCCAACTCATCTATCTGATATTCCATCCACATCCTCTCAACCTAATTTCAATCTGCTATCTCCCCCTCCACCATCACTACACCATTCCCCAGTTCCATCTCCTGTTCAGGAAACCACCTCAACACCCACTACCACAATTTCTAGCTCCACTACTGCAATTCCATCCAACCCTACTTCAATATTCCCTGAATTCTTCCGTACAGATTTCCCGCATGCTTTCTCTGTATGTTCCAACTATGGTCATCATACCACTTATACTCCTGCTCCTGAACCTCTATATTTAAATTTCTCTGACATTGCCAAAGATCTTGTAGCTTACATTTCTCCATCTCTGGAGCAATTAATAGCAAAAGCTATTGCTCCTCTTTCTACCTCCATCACTTCTCTCTCTACTAGAGTTACTGCTCTCACCTCTGTTCCTTCTTCTGGGGGTCTGGCTTCAGGACCATCTAAAACCAGGTAGGGGGAGATGTTCTATGAAGAAGTTACAGCAGCAGATTCCCCAGAGGCAGACATTCCAACAGACATAATAGATATAATTGATGATTCAGATACTGACATGGCTTATGATATAGTTGCTGAAATAACCACTGTTGGTGATTTTATTATAACTCCCACAGTTGATTTGGATTCTTTACTAAATTCTTTTAATTCAGTTTACAGAAATTCTTTACCAAGTTTTGATGTTCAGTACTCTAAGGCTATTGTATGTTATACTGCTCCAATAAGTCCTACAGTTGTGGATCAACTAAAGGCAAGTTTTGTAGTTCCTGTGATTACAGAAAATTTAGCCGTTGAAGATGATAATGAGACAGTTCCTGAGCATAAGGCTTTCTCTCCACCAACATTTGGATGGTGTGAGTCCCCAATGCCAAATCTTGATGATATTATGTTTGCAGACATGGAAGAAGAAGAAGAAAATGTTCAGATTGCTACAAAGAGTTTTGTAGATTCAGCAAGTCAAGCACATCCATAGGTTCTAGGAATCTCAGCTGAATGCATAAAGCAGTTGAATGAACTATATGATAATCCTCCTGAATCATCTGATGATGATGAGGATTCTGATGATTCTGGTTCAAAGAAACAAAAGGCTAAGAAGAGAAATGCTCCTGCCAAGGCTGCTCCTAAGCATAATACATCTGCTGATATTCCTTATTATATACTGCACAATATAACTCTCACTCAAAACACCCCAAACTGGATGTGATATTCCGAAAATGAACTGAAAGCTAGGAAGAAGAGTAGGAGATACTCTCCTCCTCCTAAATTCAGGAGAGGGCCTCCTCCTCCTCCTCCTATTGCAGGTGCTTTAGGAAGTGTTGCTCAAGTTCAGAAATCTACATCCCCTCATCATTCCAAACCTTCCTACAACAGACATCAGCATTGTTCCAGCAGCAGTGACAGGCAACAATAATATCAAAAGCACAGCAGACAACAGAAGACATCTGAAGATGCTCAACAAGATAAAGCAAGTACAGAAAGGCCCGTATCTCCAGCTTGTGATCCAGAAATGGACCCCAACTCCAGAATGGATAGATTTTAAGAATTAATGCTCTCTATCAAATCAGAAAAGCTAAGGAAGAAAGACAAGAATCTTCTCAGTATACTACTATGACCTACAGAAAGAAAAGCTAGACCAAAAATCAGGTACACAATCTTTTTAATGCTGATAAATATATATCCCTACATCCTGAAGAAGTTATACCAAGAGCTGCTTCTGTGACAATTCTTGGAGCAAGTGATATGAAGATGACAAAGCATCAAGCTGCATATCTCAAAAGAGAAATCATCTTCACCAGACCAGCTTCAGATGAACAGAAGAAAGATTCTAAGAAAGTTTGAAAAAGTTTTTTTCTATATTTTGATTTGAACTGTTATCTATTATTTATTCTTCACAAGGCACTGTTGTTAATATCTGCTGAACAATTATAATTCTGCCAGATTTCTTTTTATGCTTTGTGATTTTTCTCTTTTTTGTTGTTCATAGTGACCTCACCCAAATAGGAGAAGATTGTTGGATCCCTAGTTTGGATTTGGGCTAGGTTCACTATTAGGTTATTAACCCTCCATGTATAGCCTAGGGTCAAATTGTTATTTCTAAGGTCTAGGTCAGTTTGACTAGGTTAGACAAACATTGATACAGCCCTCAGAAGAAATCAGAGATCCAAACATAGAAGAAATGCAGTTTTTAAGAGTTCAGAGAATCAGTTTGAAGTTCTTCGAACTTAGCTCGACGATCGCCGATCACAGATCAATGAACTTAGAGTCTCTACTCTGAGCTGAGCTCGACGAACTTGGAGTTCAGGTCGATGATCTTCCCTCTTCTGTCAAGTTCTCTGGTCGACGAAATTTTATCTCAGGTCGACAAACTTGGAGCTCTGCTTTGATAGACTATTTTCCAGATCAACCTTCTCTGAGCTCAACTAGACGAAGATGATTTCTCAGCTCGACAAACTTGAAGTTCAGGTCGACGAAATCTGTCCCGAGTTCGACGATTTCTCTCAGTATCAGTTTGGCATTTTCTCTCATTTTGATTTCAGTTTGGATTATTCTAAGGCTGTAATTCTCTGATAATTAATACCCGTATTCTCAAGAATATAGTCGTTGCTTGACAACATTAATTATGGATTTCATAGAGTAATTACTTGACTTATTTACTGAGACAGTTGAGGAAATACATTTAAGACATATTCCAGCCATTCAATTCCTATGATTTCAGCATTAAATTCAGGAACTCTTTTTCAAATTTAAAATGGCAGAGATCCTTCAGAATATAAAAAAAAGAAAATTCTTCTCTTCAGAACTATAAGGAATTACACGAGATTTCTTACACAACAACTGATACAAGTTTTATGGAGAAAAAGATTGCTATCTACAAGAAATTGAAGAAGAACATTAATACACAGATCTTTAGTCTTCTTCAGTTTTTACTTCAGGCTTCAAAAAGACAACTCATCAACACCAGTCCAAGAAGTTTCTAAAGATCTCCATCAAGGCCTACACCATGTGCAAAGCTCTCATCTTCCTGAACCATTCTACATTTTAGGGGGAGCTTTGACAACATCATCCACTAAAGTCTTCTTAGTTGTTTGAGAAAGAGAAGACAACATCACTTTTATTTCCAACTGTGTACAGTGTTATAACTGTTGGGTTTCTCTATGGGGTTGGCACAACGCTTGTGCACGCAGCGTAAAAGTAAAACATCAAGAAAAACCCAAAGAGATGTGGATCGGGCCATGAACAGTTGAATCAAGAAGTTAGTAAAACTAGGCAAAAATTACCTCGGTGGCGTTGAGTCTCAACTCAACGGAGATGCTCCAAACTTTATCTTCTTACTAGTGGCGAGTCCTACGTGGAATAGTGTCCACGTTTCTGCAGAAGTCCACACGAGCGGGAGAACACCGATCTATCCGTCGCACGGATTATCGGGAAGGAGAAGACCGCACCTTTGCTTTCCCATGGACTGCTAGGTCCGCGCCAGGGATTGCAGCGCCAGCGACTATCGCCGGAAAGAAGGTGGTGAACGGAACAAACACGACGGCGGAACACTTCCGGCGGCGGGATCGGGATCGGCGGAGCGAACGAGCGGAACTCTTTCCGTCGGGTTCGATTCGCACAGAGGAGATCGCATACATACCCGAAACCCTAAGTGTTATATTTATACCTAAAGTATAAAATAAACTCAGGAAAATCTCTATCCGCAGACCACCCGAAAATAGGGCTCAGAATCGGCGAGTATCAATCGGTGAGAATCGGCGACAATCGGCGAGAATCACTCTGCAGGTTCGGCGAGAATCAGTCGACGAGTATCATACAGGATCGGCGAGAATCAGAGTACAATACTCGATGATTCTCGCCGATCGTCGAGCTGCGCTCGACGATTCACAATGATACTCGACGATCGTCGAGCCGCGGTCGACGACAATTGTCAAGGTAGTCGATCGTCGAGAATCAACAATTGATTCTCGACGATTCTCGTCGATCGGCGAGAATCAGGGAGACGATTCTCGCCGATCGGCGGGAATCACAAGACAATTCTCGACTAATGTCATTGACCCTCGGACGACAATCCTAACCAGCCCTCCAAGGCAACATTTGCCCAACCCGATGATCCTTTAAGGCAACACCTTGCCCACAACCCCATTCAGGTCGGTGATTGGCAACCTTTACCAACACAGTCAGTCATCCAACTTCTCCACATCTCTTATGTGCGACCCTGCAGGCTCATATCGCGTTGGCAGTGAGATTACATGTTTGATCACTTCCAGATCATCATGGTAACTCCAACAGACTCCCACTTGATCTCGAAAGTATCAAACCAAAAACCTCACAAACAATGAGCGGCATCTAGCAATGCATCATTGCTCCCCAAGCAATAAGAGTTTATAACTCATAAGCCTTTATGATCAATGTATCAGCGTTGTCTTTGTCCCTTTGTCCCTTACATCCGGAAAGAACTAGAGGCATGGACCGTGTCACCCTCGTAATA
The DNA here is from genome assembly GCA_039583875.1 of Platanthera guangdongensis. Lineage (NCBI taxonomy): Eukaryota > Viridiplantae > Streptophyta > Magnoliopsida > Asparagales > Orchidaceae > Platanthera > Platanthera guangdongensis. The sequence continues at coordinate 36,137,327 of CM077156.1, forward strand.
GCTCAATCCAAGTTTCTTGATCCAGGACGGACTTCTAGAGAATGGTGAGTCCAATATCACATATTGACTCAACCAAGCATGGTCATGCATTTCTCAGTCCAGATCCATCAAGGGGCCCATGGATGCAACTCCTGTCATACAGGAGGACAAATTCCATATCTGCTCACACACAAACAGCCAAATGATTCGTAACATGCCCAACAACCACCCTTATCATCAACCTTTCTCAAGGAAGACTTTAGATGGCATCAAAGCACGCTCTTCCTCACTTGATGAATGCTGTGACTTCAGGTCAAAGGACCACAACACCATTATCAATTGAGACCTACTCGTGACACTATTGGATGACAATCCACAGAGTAGTCTCAGGTTGGGTCTGTCCAGTACAACTTGTTCACTAACAAGTACCCACGTGATGACTTGATATCACAATATCATGACCTGTGAGAACCGGTCATCAGTCAACACACGTGCTAGTCTTCATGTACCATCATCACCCTTAGCTTCTATGATGATACTCGACCAGGGACCTTTAAGAATGAAGCTTCAAATAAATCATAGGCTCTCACATTCAAGTCACGTACTTGATGTCCCATGGAAGCGAACATTCTAAGGGTATCTATTATGTTAACATTTATCTATCATATAGAAAAGACATAATAAAAGAATTTGCCATTAATTATAAAAGAAAAACTAGATACACAGTTCATCATATGAACAAACAGCCAACAAAATACATATTTACATGCAATCCACAAGATTCTCGCTAGAGTTGATCATTTAGGTATCGCATACCCATCGATCTAGTATGACCATCATGCTTTCTCTGCGCGAGAGGCTTTGTCAGCGGATCAGAAATATTTTCCTCAGTCGGCACTCTGCAAATGTTTACATCTCCTCGTTCGACAATCTCACGAATAAGATGAAACCGCCGAAGTATGTGCTTGGAGCGCTGATGAGATCTAGGTTCCTTAGATTGTGCAATTGCACCATTGTTATCACAGTAGAGAACTACAGGACCAACAATGCTAGGAACTAAATCAAGCTCGCCGATGAATTTCCTAATCCATACAGCCTCCTTCGCTGCATTAGCTGCGGCGATATACTCGACCTCTGTTGTAGAATCAGCAACTGTCACTTACTTGGAACTCTTCCAGCTTACAGCTCCTCCATTCAGGCAAAACACAAAACCTGACCAAGACTTGGAGTCGTCTCTATCAGTTTGGAAGCTAGCATCCGTGTAACCGCTTACAACGAGCTCTTCCTCTCCACCATACACCAAGAACACATCCTTAGTCCTTCTCAAGTACTTCAGGACATTCTTGACTGCAATCCAGTGACACTCACCGGGGTCTGACTGATACCTGCTAGTCATGCTCAAAGCAAAGGAGACATCAGGTCGAGTACATAACATCGCGTACATGATTGATCCAATTGACGAAGCATATGGAATCAACTTCATGCGGTCCTTATCTTCACAAGACTTTGGACACTGGTCCTTAGAGAGATTCACACCATGAGACATGGGCAAAAATCCTTTCTTGGACTCAAGCATGTTGAACCGCTTCAACACCTTTTCGATGTACGTACTCTGGGTCAAACCCAGCAACTTCTTCGATCTATCTCTATAGATCTTAATACCAAGTATATAAGTTGCTTCACCCAAATCCTTCATAGAAAAGCAGTTCCCTAGGTTGTTCTTAACAACTTTCAGGGCAGGAATGTCATTCCCAATCAATAGTATGTTATCTACATACAATATCAGGAAGACAATAATGCTCCCACTGATTCGCTTATAAACACAAGGCTCATCTTCATTCTTGATGAAACCAAACTCTTTGATTTTCTCATCAAAACGAAGATTCCAACTTCGAGAGGCCTATTTCAGTCCATAAATGGACTTATTCAGCTTGCATATTTTAGTGGCTTCATCTGGGGATACAAAACCCTCGGGTTGTGTCATATACACTTCCTCAAGGAGGTTTCCATTAAGGAAAGCCGTCTTGACATCCATCTGCCAGATCTCGTAGTCATAATACGCAGCAATAGCAAGCAATATCCTTATGGACTTAACCATGACAACAGGGGAAAAAGTCTCATCATAGTCAATACCATGAATTTGCTTGAAACCCTTAGCCACCAGTCGCCCTTTGAATGTCTGTACATTCCCATCCATGTCGGTCTTCTTCTTGAAGACCCACTTGCACCCTATGGGTCGTACCCCTTCAGGTGGTTCCACCAAGTTCCAAACTTGGTTTGCATACATGGAGTCCATTTCGGATTTCATAGCCTCAAGCCATTTGTCGGAGTCCGGTCCACTCATAGCATCTTGGTAGGTTGCTGGTTCATCATCATGATCCATAAGCAACACATTACCTATTTGAGACACGAGAAATCCATATCTCTCAGGCTCAAACCTCGGTCTACCAGATCTACGTAGGACTTGTGTTCCCTGATCAGGTTCTCTAGCTACAACATCTTGTAGTCCTGTCTCAGGATCCAATTCCGGTTCATTCACTACATGTGGCTCTTGAACTTCTTCAAGCTCTACCCTTTCAGTCTTTCTTGATAAGAACTCTTTCTCCAAGAAGACACCAGTCCTTGCGACAAACACTTTGCCCTCAGACGGTAGGTAAAAGTAATACCCTTTCGTTTCCTTAGGATATCCCACCAGATAACACTTATCCGATTTGGGTTCCAGCTTGTCAGGAATTTGACGTCTCACAGCCCCAAATATTAATGAACGACATACTAGGACGCTTCCCAGTCCATATCTCATATGGTGTCTTCAGAACCGTTTTCGTTGGAGCGCGATTCAATGTCATTGCAGCAGTCTCTAAAGCAAAACCCCAAAAGGAAACAGGCAAGTCTGCATGACTCATCATCGAACGTACCATGTCTAACAGAGTACGATTTCTCCTCTCAGACACACCATTATGTTGTGGTGTTCTAGGTGGAGTGAGCTGTGTTACAATACCACACTCTTTCAGATGATCACGGAACTCATGACTCAGGTATTCGCCACCTCGATCAGATCGGAGTGCTTTAACCCTTTTACCCAACTGGTTTTCTACTTCGTTCTTGAACTCTTTGAACTTTTCAAAGGTCTCGGATTTGCACTTCATAAGATACACATATCCGTATCTACTGAAATCATCAGTAAATGTAACAAAGTAGAAATACCCACCTCTAGCCATGGAACTCATGGGTCCGCATACATCACTATGTACAACACCCAAGAGATCCTCAGCCCTCTCAGTATAACTAGTGAAAGGAGCTTTAGTCATCTTGCCTAACAAACAAGACTCGCATCGCTCAAATGATTCATAATCAAATGAGTCCAAAAGTCCATCTCTATGGAGCTTGGATATGCGCTTCTCGTTGATATGGCCCAAACGACAATGCCAGAGAAAAGTAGGGTTCGAATCATTTGTTTTTAGTCTTTTATTGTTTTCTACATTACAGATCAGATGGTCCAAGTTCAAAACGTAAAGACCATTAAACAATTGGGCTACAGCATAACAATCATCATTCTTAAATATAGAACAACAATTATTCTTAATTATAAAAGAAAATCCAATCATGTCCAAACATGAAATAGATATAATGTTTCTAGTTATCGCCGGAACAAAATAACAATTATCAAGTTCTATTACAAGCCCACTGGGCAAAGAAAGACGGTAAACTCCTACGGATACAGCAGCAACTCTTGCTCCATTGCCGACGCGGAGGTCCACCTCCCCTTTACTCAGCAATCTTCTCCTTCCCAGTTCCTGCACATTTGTACAAATGTGAGAACCACATCCGGTATCCAATACCCAAGATGAAGGAGCAGAAAGGTTTATCTCTATAACGTAAACATTAGAAGCGGAAGTCATACCTCCCTTCATTTTCTGCAGACCCTCAATGTACGAAGGACAGTTCCTCCGCCAATGACCAGCCTTGCCACAGTGGTGGCATTTCCCTTCCTTCACCGTGCATTTCTTTTTCATCAGTGCAGAAGACTTGGGCTCAAGATATGACTTAGGTCCCACCTTTGTCTTCTTGGAGCCCTTGGCTTTGCCCTTGCCCTTATGCACCATCAGTATGGGGCTGGCAGGCTTGGCCTTCTTCATGTTGATCTCAGCAGTTCTTAACATGCCTAGGAGTTCGGGCAGTGTCTTGTCTATCTCATTCATGTTGTAGTTCAAGACGAACTGCTCATAACTGTCCGGCAACGATTGCAGGATCAGATCCGTGGCCAACTCTTGACCAAGAGGAAAACCCAGCCTTTCAAGGTTCTCTATATACCCAATCATCTTGAGTACGTGAGTCCCTACTGAGTCTCGAACTCCCATCTTGCACTGAAACAACGCTTTCGTGATATCGAACCTCTCTTGACGAGCCTGCCCTTGAAACATTTTCTTGAGATGCTCATCAATCTCCTTGCACCCCATATTCTCATGTTGCTTCTGAAGCTCAGAGTTCATGGTGGCAAGCATAAGGCATTCGACATCTAAAGCATCGTCAGTATACTTCTTATAAGTATCCTTCTCAGCACGGGAAGAGTTCCCGGTCGGCACCTCGGGGGCTTCTTCTTCCAAGACATAGAGCTTTCGCTCTTGCCTGAGAACAATTCTCAGGTTCCTGTACCAGTCCATATAATTAGTCCCACTGAGCTTATCCTTCTCAAGGATGGCTCTCAAAGACAAAGTGGAGTGTGATACACTTGCCATGGAATTCTACAAGAATTCATGCAGAATAAAATCAGTACCTAAATTTCAATTACAATTTATTCTAATTAGGACTTCAATTAAAAATACTCCCACTATTTTATTCGAAATGATAGCCCTCACTAACAATTCGGAGAGTTCATGCGAGCTACTCTCTTAGTGGACAAGATCCGTATTTCACCAACACTATGAGTCCGCTTTGGCGTTCCTCTCACGATGCGGTTATTTAGGTAGGCAACGCTTGCCAATTGCATCCTCATGCAATTCTTGTATGGTTGGTGAATAACTCCTTACTCGCATCCATCATATGGTGCATGCCAACCCTATGCCTATAGGCACTCAACCTTTGAGGTCACCTAGTTAAGTTGGACCCGATGTCGACAGTGGGATATCACAATTATCCGCTCGCACCCTTACCAAGATAGATTAATGCACCTTGCTTTGGCAAGCCCACACTTCATCGATCGAGGCAGGAAGAGTGTCATCCATCGGAAGGCATCCGAACACTTAATATTTGATGAAGGGATTTTAATAGTGGGTTAACAATTAACCATGATCAACATTTGATCAATGTGCACATCCAAGAAAAACAATTCTAAACCACTTGCATCCCTTATGTGCACATCCTTACACCATCAACAATTTGATAGAAGGAAGGGCTAAATCTGAACATCCGGAAATTTCCAAATCCTCAGATTTACATGCATTGAACAAAGGCGAAGACAACTCAACTTAAGCAGTAGACAAGCTCATCTCTCTATGTTGGATTCAAAATCCAAAACATACTCGAGGGATGGTTACTGCTAAGGAGACAACAATTTCTAACACTTAGAAATTCCACCGAAATTCCAGTCGTTCTTGGCGAGGTACCAAGACTAAAGCTAGATATTTAGAACGTTTCTAAATCCCTAGATTTACACGCACCGGAATAACACAACTTCCAAAACAACAGTCATGGCCGGAACCTGGCTCTGATACCACTGTTGGGTTTCTCTATGGGGTTGGCACAACGCTTGTGCACGCAGCGGAAAAGTAAAACATCAAGAAAAACCCAAAGAGATGTGGATCGGGCCATGAACAGTTGAATCAAGAAGTTAGTAAAACTAGGCAAAAATTACCTCGGTGGCATTGAGTCTCAACTCAACGGAGATGCTCCAACTTTATCTTCTTGCTAGTGGCGAGTCCTACGTGGAATAGTGTCCACGTTTCTGCAGAAGTCCACACGAGCGGGAGAACACCGATCTATCCGTCGCACGGATTATCGGGAAGGAGAAGACCGCACCTTTGCTTTCCCACGGACTGCTAGGTCCGCGCCAGGGATTGCAGCGCCAGCGACTATCGCCGGAAAGAAGGTGGTCAACGGAACAAACATGGCGGCGGAACACTTCCGGCGGCGGGATCGGGATCGGCGGAGCGAACGAGCGGAACTCTTTCCGTCGGGTTCGATTCGCACAGAGGAGATCGCATACATACCCGAAACCCTAAGTGTTATATTTATACCTAAAGTATAAAATAAACTCAGGAAAATCGCTATCCGCAGACCACCCGAAAATAGGGCTCAGAATCGGCGAGTATCAATCGGTGAGAATCGGCGACAATCGGCGAGAATCACTCTGCAGGTTCGGCGAGAATCAGTCGACGAGTATCATACAGGATCGGCGAGAATCAGAGTACAATAATCGACGATTCTCGCCGATCGTCGAGCTGCGCTCGACGATTCACAATGATACTCGACGATCGTCGAGCCGCGGTCGATGACAATTGTCAAGCTAGTCGATCGTCGAGAATCAACAATTGATTCTCGACGATTCTCGTCGATCGGCGAGAATCAGGGAGACGATTCTCGCCGATCGGCGGGAATCACAAGACAATTCTCGACTAATGTCATTGACCCTCGGACGACAATCCTAACCAGCCCTCCAAGGCAACATTTGCCCAACCCGATGATCCTTTAAGGCAACACCTAGCCCACAACCCCATTCAGGTCGATGATTGGCAACCTTTACCAACACAGTCAGTCATCCAACTTCTCCACATCTCTTATGTGCGACCCTGCAGGCTCATATCGCGTTGGCAGTGAGATTACATGTTTGATCACTTCCAGATCATCATGGTAACTCCAACAATAACTCCCTTCAAAAGTTAACCCCTTTGCTTGTTAAGTCTCCTTATCAAAAGACTTAGTTTGGTTTTTGGGCACCTGATCAAAAGCTCAAAAGGGTTATGAGATCTCCCTTTAAAAAATAGATCTTGTGGTGACAGGGCACCTGAGCAAAAACTTGTGGTGGCAGGGCACCTGATCAAAAACCTATTAGTGGATTCCTACAAGGGTGGTAGAAGAGTGGATGTACCCAAGTTTAAGGGAACCACTATAAATTTCTTGCGTCGTCTGGATTGCTCTATTCTTTATTTCTGTGTGTTGTGATTGTTTTTGTTTTAATCTCTCTTTATACATATACTTATCACTTATTTTAATCCGCTGTAAAAATTAATTAAAGTTTTAATATACTCTATTTACCCTCCCTCTAGAGTTTAAGCAGATCTATCCCTCACTTTTATGGAGGGAAAGTGGATGCACCCAATTGGGGAACCGCTATAAATCCTTGTGTTTGCGGTGTGCTTGTTTTTCTTTATTATTGCAGGATTTAAGGACAAGCTCTAGTTAGAACAACTTGAAATCAACAAAAGATATAATAAAAGTTCAAAGACATATTCACACCCCCTCTAGGTGATTAGATAACCTTAAGTTAAATAACTTTCAAGTGGTATCAGAGGGAGGTTACTCAAAAAGGATTTAACAATCTGAGTATACCTCCAGGGTTAGCTATAAGATAAAAAATGGGGTCTGGTATAAACTACAAGGAATTGGGAGTCATGAAGTTGTCAATCTGCAGAAAGGAAGGGTTTGGGCTCTAGAAGGAAAGGGTCAGGCTATTCATGGAAGCTACTGACCCTAGGATCTACATCACAGTAGAAGAGGGACCCTTCATCTCCTTGAAAATCTCAGTTCTTGATGCCAACATCCTGACTCCTAAATCATACGAAGAAATGAACAAAGATGAGCTCCTCCTTGCCTCCATGGACAAGAGAGCTCAAAATATCTTTTCCAGTGCAGTAGATGATTCTACATTCCAGAATCTGGGGCATTGCAAGACCTCCAAGGAGATGTGGGACACCGTAGTTGTGAGCATGGAGGGTTCAGAAGAGATGAGGGATAAAAAAATCCATGCTCAACCAGGAGTATGAGGCCTTCGGACAAGAAAAGTCTGAGGGCATTGCTGAAAGTTTTGAAAGATTTTTCAGAACTATTAATGAACTGAGAACATATGGAAGGGTATTCAGCACCTATGAGCTGAATGAAGAATTTCTCAGGTCCCTCACAAAGGATTGAGACACAAAGATTTGTGCCATCAGGGAGATGGGCAAGCTAGCTGACACTCCACCTCTAACCCTGTTTGGAAAGTTACTGCCTTATGATATACAACATGCAACAAGGAAGGAAGAAGAAGAGAAGAGCAGTAAGTCATAGAGCAAGGAGAAATCTGTAGCTTTCAAAGCTGATGCTTTAACCAAGAGCAGAAGGAAAATCTCACCAGTGAGGAGAACTGCCGAGTCAGAATCTGAGAGCTCAAGGTCCAGCTCATCTGACAGCCATACATCTGATGAGGACCTTGTTGCCTTCTCCAGGCAGTTTCAAAAATTCATGAAGAAGGGGCATTAGAAGAACAGAAGGCCATCCTCCTCCTCTCAGCATAGAAGGAAATCCTCTAAGGAGGATAAGTATGCTCCAAACTCCAATAAATAATCTTCCTCTAACATTATTTGTTTCTGCTGCAGCAAACCTGGGCATGTAGTTGCTGACTGCCCAGTGAAGAGGAAAGAAGGAGTGAAGAAGCACCACAAGGGAAAGAAGAAGGAAAAGTCCCTTGTGGCCATGCAGGAGAAGACCTGGGCTGACTCTTCCTCTGAGTCAGACAGTGAAGAAGAAGCATACATTGGGCTTATTACTGTTGCTGAAGAAGAACCTGAAGAGTACCCTGCTACTAGAATAGGCATCAGGGCCCCTCTGTTTCACACAGATAGTGACTCAGAGGTGGATGAAGATGAAGAAGAAGATGCTCTGTAACACCTCCCCTGTAATGGACGTATAATATGGGTCCGGCCGGGGCCCCACAACATACGAACGTCACAGCTTTAGTATTAAAAGTTGATATAGCTACCCAAACTCAAAACACTTGCACAACACAGCGGAAAACCAAGCACAACTAGAAGTTATCCACAAACCAAAAGAGTAAACAAATGGCCTTAAGGCCTTACATCAAATGTCCAAAAGTAAACAGTACATCAAACAATGAATGTGCTCAGCACTCCTAATCTACCTCGGCATGCAAGCCGGACAAAATAGTCTCAGACATACATCAATCAAAAGTAGTGCTACCAAAAGAGAAAACACTTCATGGGCTTAGGCCTTTTTGGCCGGCGTGCTAGCTCCTGCGTGCGATCCTTGCCCTGTAAAAATTATTAGTAACGTGGGTCAGCAAAGGCTGACCTCAAACTGTGTAACAACACATCTCCTCCCGGCCGCCCCTAACGGACCCCGGGGAACCCTCCAACCTGCAAGTCAGCACTTCATATGCAATATAAATTTCTATAACTAGAAAAGCATTAAAACAGGCTTGGATGTCTCAATCAACAAACATGTTCTCTACTGGTTGAGCATATAAAGAAAGGGCCTACTATGCAACATGAATGCAACACCCGGGCTTCACCCAAGGTACCCTACAGCGTATGCATCTAGCACAACATCACATCATTTGGGTACTCACATTTCCCCAGTTGGCATAAAGCCGCAAACCTTGAGGGAGACACAACTCCCTCACACGGCGCACAGGCCGCCATATGGAATTCTTGCCAAGGCCCCACCCGCTCGTGGGCTTAGCCCCGGGCTTGCCTGAAAGCTCTGACGTCTCATGTCAGATTTCCAACAACCACAGACTGACCGATTCTAAGAAGCCTTGCTGGACCCCACCCGCTCATGGCCTCTTTGCCCGGGCTTGCCCCAAGCTTGGCATTCTCGTCAGTCTCACAGAAGGGGACTAGTCTCGCCGGGACACTCTCCACACATGACGCACATGCCACGAGATAGCCAGCCGACCACGGAGACATAGCCACGCCTTGGCACAACACAACCAAGACTAAACACATCGCAATCCCTCTTTGTACCGCAGCGTTCCCGCGCACCAAGGAAAACATCTCCAACTCGTGCGGAGCTAACCTTGTCCACCAAGGAAACCATCTCCATTCTCATACGGAGCTAACCTTGTCCCTCAAGGAAACCATCTACCGCCACGAGGAGCTAACCTTGTCCGGGTTCGACTACAAGTACCCTTTTCTAGCAAACGGGACAATCACCAACACAACACAAACGACATCTTGCCGCAACGGAAATCCCTACGAATTCCTAAGTTCGTATGCAACATCACCGAGTCGGACTAACGGTCGCGACTACGGCTTCACTCACCATGCCTAATACACTAACGAAGCGGATCTCTAATGCAAAAATATGCCGGGGACGGACTCAATCAACCCGGAGGTTCCTCTTGAACCTTGGCAAACCAAAGCCCCTCTCATTTGAGAGTTTGGTGCCCAAAAATCTAGAAGAAAACGATGCTAAAAACGTGCATCCTAAAGACCGAGAGGAGAGATGTCGTTACCTTCCGACTCCTCTTTCTTGCCATGGCAAAAATAGCCGGATGGAAAACTTCGCAACGCTCCAAGCTTCACGGATCCGGACTCGGCTCGCGATTTGGAGCTCCGAAACCCTTCCTACAGCCCAAGAGTTCTTCTTCTTCCTCCTTGCTCTAGTTTCTCTCAAGAACTAAGAAAGAGAGGACTTGAAAAAGATTGAGGATCTGTAACCCTAAATTCGGACTTAACTTCCCAGGAGATGGCCTGAACCGTTAGATCCCAAAACCAGAAAAAGACTGGCCGCGATTCGCCTGGAAAAATAAAAGACCTGGGCCGAACACGGCCTGGCACACGCCCGTGTCCAGGGCCGTGTGCCTCATTCGCCGTCTCAAATCGACGCGCCTGGAATCAGACACGGGCATTCGACACGCCCGTGTTCAATCCGACACGCCCGTGTCCCCAGCGACACGGCCGTGTGGCCTGCCGTGTGTCTCCAACGACACGGCCCCAACACCAACCTGAGAGGTGACACGGCCTGGGACACGCCCGTGTCCCAAGCCGTGTGCCAAGTCTCGACACCCGTCGACAGGCTTTGTGTCGACACCACAGAAAAACGTCGAGCGAAGATCGTCGACCAAGCGGGACACGCCCTGTGACACGCCCGTGTCACAGGCCGTGTGCCCCAGTCTCGACACTCTGTCGAGCACAAAGTGTCGACACTTGGGCCGAGTGTCGACACGGCCTCGACACGCCCGTGTCGCAGGCCGTGTGCCCCACTCTCGACACTCTGTCGAGCACAAAGTGTCGACACTTGGGCCGAGTGTCGACACGGCCTCGACACGCCCTGCGACACGCCCGTGTCGCAGGCCGTGTGCCCCACTCTCGACACTCTGTCAAGCACAAAGTGTCGACACTTAGGCCGAGTGTCGACACGGCCTCGACACGCCCTGCGACACGCCCGTGTCGCAGGCCGTGTGCCTCCTGTCAGAACCCAAAAAACTTTTCAGCACTGCTGACTGAACCTCTTGCAAAAACTGGGGTGTTACAACTCTCCCCCACTTAACAGAATTTCGTCCCGAAATTACAAAACAAAAGTGTACAAAACTTAAATTATACCTGACAAAAATAGTTCTGGATAGTCTTCTAGCATGGCCTGTTCTCGCTCCCACGAGAAGTCCTCACGACCGCAGTTGTCCCAACGAACTTTCACAAGTTTAACTTCTTTATTCCGCAACTGCCGAATCTTCGAATCCTCTATAGCGATTGGAAGGACTCGCGTCCTCAAGTCTTCCTCAATCGGCACCGATGCCGGCTCAATCACCACGCTAGCCTCCACCAAGGCTTTCCTCAACACGGAGACATGGAAGACGTCATGTAATCCACTTAAATCTGCGGACAACGCCAACCGATAGGCTGCTTCTCCTACCCGCTCAACAATTTCAAAAGGCCCCAAAAACCTTGGACTCAACTTCTTGAGTCGGCGAATCCGCGAGACGCCTTTGAACGGCTTGACCTTCAGATAAACCCAATCACCAACTGCAAATTCTAACTTCCGGTGACGAGCATTGAAATATTTTGCTTGTCTGTCTTGTGCCACCTTCATACGCTCTTGGATGGTCCGTACCATCTCACAAGCGTCAACTACCGCATCCTTTCCCAGAAGTTTGGTGTCTCCCGCCTCTGCCCAAGACATTGGCGTTCGACACCGCCTCCCATACAAAGCTTCGTATGGCGCCATCTTTATACTAGCTTGAAAACCGTTGTTGTACGCAAATTCTACCATGAAGAGGTGATCCTCCCACCTCTTGCCAAAATCAAGAACGCACATCCTCAACATATCCTCCATAGTACGGTTCGTTCTCTCCGTTTGCCCATCGATTTGAGGATGGAACGCCGTACTGAACTTTAGCTTCGTGCCCAAGCTCTTCTGAACCAGTCTCCAGTCCTTGGACGTAAACCGTTCATCGCGATCACTAACTATGCTCTTAGGAATTCCGTGCAGTCGCACAATGTTGCGAACATACAACTCCACCAGCTTCTCCACGCTGTCCTCTTTCCGATTTGGGATGAAGTGAGCCACCTTGGTTAGGCGATCCACGATCACCCAAATAGCATCATTCCCATGCTGCGATCTAGGCAACCCATGCACAAAGTCCATGGAGATGTCCTCAAATTTCCATTCAGGAATTGGAAGGGGCTTCAGGAACCCGCCCGGTTTCTGACATTCGGCCTTCACCAAGGCACATGTTTGGCAACGACTCACATACAAAGCCACATCTCGCTTCAACCCTGGCCACCAAAAGGATTTCTTCATATCCAAGTACATCTTTGTACTGCCCGGGTGAATGGAGTACTTCGAGAAGTGAGCCTCAAACATCAACTCCTCACGGAGATTGCCAAACTGCGGTACACAAACCCTTCCATCCTTTCTCAAGATTCCCCCGATCATCTCCCAGGTGCTGCTCTCGCCCGTTTGAGCCTCCAACACAAAAGGTTGAAACTCCACATCCAACCGAGTCGCTTCCCGAATACGATCGGACAAGTCGCTTTGCACTTCAATCCAGTTCAACCGGGCCACGCTAGACTCGCCTCTCGCAACACATTCCAACCCAAGGGACTCCCATTCCCTAACCAACCGCTCATCATGAGCTTCGATCCAATTTCCTTGCCCCGAGTACTTTCTACTCAACGCATCCGCCACCACATTGGCTTTACCCGGCGTATACTGGATCGCCACTTCGTAGTCTCCAAGAAACTCAACCCATCTGCGTTGCCGCATGTTCAAGTCCTTTTGATCCAAGAGATACTTCAGGCTTTTATGGTCCGTGAAGATCTCCACTCTTGCGCCATAAACATAATGCCGCCAAATTTTCAGTGCGAAGATTACCGCCGCCAGCTCCAAATCATGGACGGGGTAATTCCTCTCATGAGGTTTCAGCTGTCTAGACCCAAAAGCTATCACCTTCCCATGTTGCACCAAAACGCAACCCAAACCGCATCCCGACGCGTCACTGAAAATTTGAAATCCATCGGTCCCTTGCGGTAAACTCAGGATCGGAGCCATCATAAGCCTCTCCTTTAGTGCCTCGAATGCTTGACCGCACTCTTGGGTCCACACAAATTTATGGTCTTTGCGAGTGAGAGAGGTGAGGGGTAGAGCTATCTTCGAGAAATTCTCCACGAATCTCCTATAATACCCGGCTAGTCCAAGAAAACTTCGGACTTCCGTCACGGTCCTCAACACCGGCCAATCTTTGATGGCCTCCACCTTCGCTGGATCCACTGCCACCCCATCACCACTAATCACGTGGCCCAAAAATGCCACCTTCTCCAACCAAAACTCGCATTTGGAGAATTTTGCATACAACTCGTTCTCCCTCAACACTTGCAAAACTATTCTCAAGTGGGTCTCATGCTCCACTTCCGACTTGGAGTACACCAGGATGTCATCAATGAAGACAACCACAAACGAATCCAAGTAATCCCGAAATACTCGATTCATCAGATCCATGAACACCGATGGTGCGTTCGTCAACCCAAACGGCATCACCGTAAACTCAAAGTGTCCATACCTTGTACCAAAGGCAGTTTTGGGTATGTCCCCATCTCGAATTCGCAGTTGATAGTAGCCTGACTTCAAGTCCAGTTTCGAATATACCACTGACCCCACCAATTGGTCGAACAAATCATCTATCCGAGGGATCGGATACTTATTCTTGACGGTCAATTTGTTCAGCTCTCGGTAGTCTATGCATAGGCGCATGCTACCGTCCTTCTTCTTTACAAACAACACCGGTGCGCTCCACGGTGAAGAACTGGGTCTAATATACCCTTGCTCCAACAGTTCCTGCAACTGTACCTTAAGTTCCGCCAACTCCTTTGGTGCCATCCTAAAGGGTGGACGCGACACCGGTCTAGCCTCCGGCACTAGCTCGATCGAAAAGTCGATCTCCCGCCGAGGAGGCGCTCCAGGAAGTTCATCCGGAAACACATCCTTGAACTCTGCCACCACAGGCACTTCCTCAATAGAAAGTTGGGAGAGACGAACCTCCAATAACGCTACAAGCGCTACACCACCCTGGTTAACCGCCCGCACCAACTGCATGGCCGATATCAGGGAACAGGTCACTCCCCCAAGGCCCTCAAACTTGACTTCTGTTTGCCCTTTACTCCTTAGAGTCACTACCTTGGATAAACAATCAATACTGGCGCGCTGCTCTGCAAGCCAGTCCATGCCCAAAATGACATCGAACTCTACTAATGGTAACACTGCTGCTTCCAGAGCGAAGACAACCTCGTCTAGCTCCCAACAAATGTGCCCTTTAGCCCCGGTGGTCATAGATGACCCATTGGGCATGCGCACTCTCAGCTCTACTCCCGACGAGAAAGACTCAACTCCTAGCCTCCGGATGAAGCTCTCCGCAAGAAAGGAGTGCGATGCTCCCGTATCAAACAATACCCTAGCGGGGTATCCGGAAACTAACACGAAGCCTACAACATAAACATTACACAAAAGTCTAAAAGGATGAAGCACAAAATTTAAACTTAAATTTTCTTCATACCTGTCACCACATCAGTCTGGCGGATCACTTCTTGCTGTCCAAGGTTGTAAGCCCTTGGTTGCACCGGTTGGAACCGAGAAGCGCTCGACTCCGCCATCTTTCCTTTCTCTACAGCACTGGGGCCCGAGCGCACAGACTGCTCCTGCTTTGACTCTTGCCCCGCTCCCCCTTGCTGACATGCACGGGCTATGTGTCCAACCTTACCGCAGTTGTAGCATGTCGGCGGTCCCCTAGAGTGGGAACCCCCAGGCGTCCAGTTGCTCCTCTCACCAGATCTGGAAGTGTAAGGCTTCTTCCTCCACCTACTCCCATCAGACTTACTATGAGATTGGGAAGGCTTCCCTTCCCCTTGCTTGGGAGTAAAACCCTTATGGCGTTGGGTTCGCTCCAAATCATTCTCCAAACTCCTGGCGGCTTCAACTAGCTCATTAAATCCCGCCCTCTTCATGGAGATGAGGGGTTGTCTCAGATTCTCCCTCAAACCTTGGTAGAAGAGGTTATCCCTCTCTACATCATCCGCCATTGTCGTTCCCGCATAACGACCCAAACGGGTGAACTCTTGCACGTACTCATCCACTATTTTGTCTCGCTGCATTAGATGCAGAAACTGCCTCTGCAGGGCCAACCGAGTTGAAACTGGGATATACCTCTTAAGAAAAGCGTCCCCAAACTCTTCCACCGATGGGGTGCGTCCCGGGAACTGGCGGCCGCTATGGGCCACCCACCATAACTTGGCATCTCCTTCCAACATGAACGCTGCATACTCTGCTTTCTTTTCCTCTGGCGTCTCTGCCGCCCTTAATAGTTCTTGAATACGAACCCACCAGTCCTCCGCGTCCGTTGGCGTTCCAACACCCTTGAAAGACGGGGGATGGAAACTCAGGAAGTACTTCATGTGCCGATCCCCATGTCCGACAACTACCCTCTCCGCCAAAGGCTCCACTCGCCTGGCTTCTCCTCCTGGCACGGCCGTTGCCGTATCTGGTGTGGCAGGGGTTGCCACCTGAGCCACTGCTGCAGCTTGAGCTGCCACCATCGCTTCTGCAAGCATACGGCAGAAGTCGGCCGGGTTTACACCCGTGCCCAAAAGGCCTGGAGCAGTAGCACTGCTCGCCGAGAGATCATCCCTTGCTCTTGAAGTGCCCGCCTCGTTGCTTGCACTCTTCAGGAAAGCAAGAAATAAGGGATTAGTCTCCAATATCAAGACTAAAACATAAGGACACTCATGGTCCCGCGTTACTCTTATGTGGATAACTTCTCTACGCACTGACCTTGAATCTAACCTCGCTTTGATACCAAAATTGTAACACCTCCCCTGTAATGGACGTATAATATGGGTCCGACCGGGGCCCCACAACATACGAACGTCACAGCTTTAGTATTAAAAGTTGATATAGCTACCCAAACTCAAAACACTTGCACAACACAGCGGAAAACCAAGCACAACTAGAAGTTATCCACAAACCAAAAGAGTAAACAAATGGCCTTAAGGCCTTACATCAAATGTCCAAAAGTAAACAGTACATCAAACAATGAATGTGCTCAGCACTCCTAATCTACCTCGGCATGCAAGCCGGACAAAATAGTCTCAAACATATATCAATCAAAAGTAGTGCTACCAAAAGAGAAAACACTTCATGGGCTTAGGCCTTTTTGGCCGGCGTGCTAGCTCCTGCGTGCGATCCTTGCCCTGTAAAAATTATTAGTAACGTGGGTCAGCAAAGGCTGACCTCAAACTGTGTAACAACACATCTCCTCCCGGCCGCCCCTAACGGACCCCGGGGAACCCTCCAACCTGCAAGTCAGCACTTCATATGCAATATAAATTTCTATAACTAGAAAAGCATTAAAACAGGCTTGGATGTCTCAATCAACAAACATGTTCTATACTGGTTGAGCATATAAAGAAAGGGCCTACTATGCAACATGAATGCAACACCCGGGCTTCACCCAAGGTACCCTACAGCGTATGCATCTAGCACAACATCACATCATTTGGGTACTCACATTTCCCCAGTTGGCATAAAGCCGCAAACCTTGAGGGAGACACAACTCCCTCACATGGCGCACAGGCCGCCACATGGAATTCTTGCCAAGGCCCCACCCGCTCGTGGGCTTAGCCCCGGGCTTGCCTGCAAGCTCTGACGTCTCATGTCAGATTTCCAACAACCACAGACTGACCGATTCTAAGAAGCCTTGCTGGACCCCACCCGCTCATGGCCTCTTTGCCCGGGCTTGCCCCAAGCTTGGCATTCTCGTCAGTCTCACAGAAGGGGACTAGTCTCACCGGGACACTCTCCACACATGACGCACGTGCCACGGGATAGCCAGCCGACCACGGAGACATAGCCACGCCTTGGCACAACACAACCAAGACTAAACACATCGCAATCCCTCTTTGTACCGCAGCGTTCCCGCGCACCAAGGAAAACATTTCCAACTCGTGCGGAGCTAACCTTGTCCACCAAGGAAACCATCTCCATTCTCATACGGAGCTAACCTTGTCCCTCAAGGAAACCATCTACCGCCACAAGGAGCTAACCTTGTCCGGGTTCGACTACAAGTACCCTTTTCTAGCAAACGGGACAATCACCACCACAACACAAACGGCATCTTGCCGCAACGGAAATCCCTACGAATTCCTAAGTTCGTATGCAACATCACCGAGTCGGACTAACGGTCGCGACTACGGCTTCACCCACCATGCCTAATCCACTAACGAAGCGGATCTCTAATGCAAAAATATGTCGGGGACAGACTCAATCAACCCGGAGGTTCATATTGAACCTTGGCAAACCAAAGCCCCTCTCATTTGAGAGTTTGGTGCCCAAAAATCTAGAAGAAAACGATGCTAAAAACGTGCATCCTAAAGACCGAGAGGAGAGATGTCGTTACCTTCCGACTCCTCTTTCTTGCCATGGCAAAAATAGCCGGATGGAAAACTTCGCAACGCTCCAAGCTTCACGGATCCGGACTCGGCTCGCGATTTGGAGCTCTGAAACCCTTCCTACAGCCCAAGAGTTCTTCTTCTTCCTCCTTGCTCTAGTTTCTCTCAAGAACTAAGAAAGAGAGGACTTGAAAAAGATTGAGGATCTGTAACCCTAAATTCGGACTTAACTTCCCAGGAGATGGCCTGAACCGTTAGATCCCAAAACCAGAAAAAGACTGGCCGCGATTCGCCTGGAAAAATAAAAGACCTGGGCCGAACACGGCCTGGCACACGCCCGTGTCCAGGGCTGTGTACCTCATTCGCCGTCTCAAATCGACGCGCCTGGAATCAGACACGAGCATTCGACACGCCCGTGTTCAATCCGACACGCCCGTGTCCCCAGCGACACGGCCGTGTGGCCTGCCGTGTGTCTCCAACGACACGGCCCCAACACCAACCCGAGAGGTGACACGGCCTGGGACACGCCTGTGTCCCAAGCCGTGTGCCAAGTCTCGACACCCGTCGACAGGCTTTGTGTCGACACCACAGAAAAATGTCGAGCGAAGATCGTCGACCAAGCGGGACACGCCCTGTGACACGCCCGTGTCACAGGCCGTGTGCCCCAGTCTCGACACTTTGTCGAGCACAAAGTGTCGACACTTGGGCCGAGTGTCGACACGGCCTCGACACGCCCTGCGACACGCCCGTGTCGCAGGCCGTGTGCCCCACTCTCGACACTCTGTCGAGCACAAAGTGTCGACACTTGGGCCGAGTGTCGACACGGCCTCGACACGCCCTGCGACACACCCGTGTCGCAGGCCGTGTGCCCCACTCTCGACACTCTGTCGAGCACAAAGTGTCGACACTTGGGCCGAGTGTCGACACGGCCTCGACACGCCCTGCGACATGCCCGTGTCGCAGGCCGTGTGCCTCCTGCCAGAACCCAAAAAAATTTTCAGCACTGCTGACTGAACCTCTTGCAAAAACTGGGGTGTTACATGCTCAATGCCATAGATTGATGACAAAGATAGATGAAAAAAGCAGCCAAGATTTGCCTGGTCAGTCTCAGGTAAATGCTAAATTACACTCTTTTATTTCAAGTCATGAGCCTGGCTCAGACTCTGAAGTCTAATCATTAAGAGATGAAGGGGATTCAGACTCTGAGGATGATGTAAACTCCATAATTGCCAAGTATGGAGAACTTCTTGAGGCTTTCAAGAAATGCAAGCTTCTTGCCAAGAGGCGGGCAAAAGAGCTTCTTAGTCTTAAAGTCAAGTGTAACGACCAAGAAAAAGCCCTCACTGACATGGTTGCACATGCAGCCCAGCTCAAGGAGATCATTTACAGTGAGTCTGTGGTAAGAGTCTTGTGCGAACAGAAAAAAGAGAGTCCGAAAATTGGACAAATTGAAATTTTTATATTCCAAAAAAGGTGTGTATTACATGATATAGCCTCCCTTTTATATAATGAAGGAGATGAGAGAGATTACAAATAAACAATGTGAGACTAAAAAATAACATGTACAAGCGGTTTAAAATAAATACAAGCCGACCAAGCCGCCCGATTTGATGAATGAGAAAACCGCCCGACAACCACCAGAGGCAGACACCAAGCCGCCACAATAGACCGCCAGGTTGCCCGGTCTCCAATTCACTAGGGACTGATTGATAGACTGCCAGAGAACCAACAACTACAGGTCTGCAACCAAACCATTGGAGAGAAATCGACAGACCGCCCGGACTGCAATCCGCTAGAGTTAGACCGCCAGACCACCCGGTCTCTATTCTGCAACACTTCCCCTCAAGCTGGAGCATATATATCGATCATGCCCAGCTTGTCGCAAATGTGATGAAAAGAGGC
Organism: Platanthera guangdongensis; assembly: GCA_039583875.1. NCBI lineage: Eukaryota > Viridiplantae > Streptophyta > Magnoliopsida > Asparagales > Orchidaceae > Platanthera > Platanthera guangdongensis. The sequence continues at coordinate 36,157,078 of CM077156.1, forward strand.
AGAAACCGACTTGGTGAAAATATTAGCCAACTCTTTTTCGGAGGTGACAAACGGAGTACAAATTTGTTCCTTCAGAATCTCTTCTCGAATAAAATGGCAGTCAACTTCAATGTACTTGGTTCTCTCATGGAAGACTGGATTTTTAGAGATGTATATGACAGCCTTGTTGTCACAAAACATTGGTAGATGATGGTTGTAGACCTCTCTTAAGTCAAGCATGAGAGCCCGTAACCACTTCAACTCACACGTGGTCGATGCCATACTTCGATATTCTGCTTCTGCACTGGGCCTAGAGACGACCGACTGTTTCTTGCTTTTCAAGCTCACAAGGTCCCCCCCCCCACAAAGGTGCAAAAACTTGATGTTGACTTCCGATCTCCTTTGTCATCGATATAGCTAGAATCAGAGTACGCTTCAACCCTTAAATGTTCATTCTTCTGAAAGAGAAGTCCTTTCCCAGGAACTGATTTAATATACTACAATATCTTCAGGGCAGACTGTAGATTACACTCCCTAGGATCATGCATGAATTGGCTAACCTTGCCTACAACATAGGCAATATCGGGTATGGTCACTGTGAGATATATGAGTTCACCAACCAGTCGTCTGTATCTCGTAACATCAAAAAGAAGAGGAGAGTCATTTGTCCATGTTTTATCTTCTCTAGTCGCCATGTGACATCGGGCAGGTTTAGCCCTAGTCAACCCTGCCTCTTTTAACAAGTCAAGAGCGTACTTCTGTTGGGAGAGGACAAGAGAATCAGGCTTTCGAGAAATTTCTATCCCTAGAAAGTATTTTGGAGAGCCCATATCCTTTGTAACCAGGTGTTGCCAAAGATGCTTGTTTGTTAGGAGTATCCTAGCTTGGTCATCTCCAGTAAGAAGAATACCATCCACATATACTGCAAGCACCACTAGACCCAGAGAAGTTTTACGAGTAAATAGAGAGTGATCAGCAGAACTTCTCATAAAACCTACGGCCGCCACAATCCCGCTAAACTTGTCAAAACAAGGGCGAGGACTTTGTTTTAGGCCACATATAGCCTTCTTGAGCCGACAAACTTGTGTCTCCCCCTAGGCAACATACCCTGGAGGTTGCTCCATGTAGACATCTTCCTGAAGATCCCCATAAAGAAAGGCATTCTTGACATCCTGCTATGAAATGGGCCAATCCTTGTTGACAGCCATAGAGAGAAGGACCCTAATATTGCTGAGACGTGCAACTAGAGAGAAAGTGTCAAAGTAATAAATGTCATAAGTTTGAGTAAAGCCCTTGGCAACAAGCCGAGCCTTGTGACGATCCACACTGCCATCGGGGAGGAATTTCACCACAAAGACCCATCGACAGCCAACAACATCTGTGCCGAAAGGAGGAGGAACTAGTGTCCAGGTACCCCATTTAATGAGAGTAGCAATCTCTTCATCCATGACAGCCTTCCAATGTGGAATGGTAAGGGCCCCCTGATAGGAATGGGGGGGGCAGAAGTGGAAGAGATAGACAGTGCAAACTTCCTGTGAGTAGGTGTTAGATGATCATAGGAAACAACGACAGTAAGCGTATGCATGGTACAAGCCCGAACCCCTTTGCGAAGGGAATGGGGAGGTCCAGGTCAGCAGGTTCCTCAGTATCCGGAGCATCCGTGGTGGAGAGAGCTGGCCCTAGAGGAGAGAGCGACGACGACAAAGAGGAGGGAGATTGCGGAGGTGGAGAGGGAGGAGAAGAGGATGGAGACGATGGAGGAGGAAATACCTCAGTAGGAGGGGATGGGCTGGAGGGAAGAGGAAGAGGAAGACTGGATGCCACAAGGAGAGGAGAGGAGTCGTTAGAGAAATATGGAGCATTCTCGAAGAAGGTAACATCCGCAGAGACGAACTGCTTGCGAAGAATGGGGTCAAAACAACAGTAGCCTTTCTGAGTGATAGAGTAGCCCAGAAAGACACATTTGGTGAAGCGAGGGGAGAGTTTGTCGCGGGTGGCGGAGGGGGCATGCATAAAGGCTGTGCACCCAAAGATACGTAGAGGGAGAGGAAAAGGATCTTTTCCTGGATAGAAAATGGAGAAAGGGTTTGACCGCGGAGAATAGTGGAGGGAATGTGATTGATGAGATAACAATAAATGAGAACAACATAGCCCCAATAGGAGAGAGTGACAAACATTTGCATTAGTAAGGTGCGAGCAACATCAAGGAGGTGATGGTTTTTGCGTTCTGCCACTCCATTTTGTTGTGAGGTGTAAACGCAACTTGTTTGATGAATAATCCCATGTTGCATACAAAAGGAGGAAAAATCTTCACTAACATACTCTTTGGCATTATCAGAGCGTAAGACTTTAATAGAAACATCAAACTGATTTTTAATTAAATGATTAAGAGATGTCCATACATTAAAAAGTTCAGAGCATTCTCGGAAGTGATACACCCATGTACATCGAGAGAAATCATCAATGAAAGTAACAAAATAAGAGCTACCCCGACCAACGGTGAGGGTAGGTGCAGGACCCCAGATGTCGGAGTGAATAAGATCAAACAGACAGCTAGAACCACGAACTTGCTTCGGCGGGAATGAGGAACGGTGATGCTTGCCAAGTTGACAGGCGTTGCAGTTGAGAGGAGAACTGTGCGGATGGAGGTGAGGCAGAAGCTGATGTAGAAGTCGTGGAGGAGGATGCCCAAGGCGGAGATGCCATTGTAGGATATCTATAGAAGAGGAGGAGAAGGCTGATAGAGCAGAAACATTATCGAGAAAGTAGAGGCCGCCGCTCTCAGTCACAGTAGCAATCGTCCGTTGGGAGCTCGGATCCTGAAAAGAGCAAGAAGTGGGAGTAAATGTGACAGATCATTAAAGTTGCTTGCACAAAGATGTAACCGACAATAAATTGAAGGGAAACTTGGGCACATAGAGAGTTTCGGCCAAGCGAAGAGACGGAGTGACATGAACCACTCCCGTCCCATGAATCGGGGAGGGAGAGCCATCTGCAACAAGGACCAGGGCAACCGATCATGTGTTTCATGGGGAGAAAAGCATTGCAGATTGCCCGTCATGTTATTAGTTGCACTAGAGTCGATAAGCCATTTACCTTGAGTAACCACGTGAGCACTACCTGAGGAAGTGACCACCGAAGTAGACGACTTGGAAGAGGAGGTGGAAGAGTCACCAGAAGGGCGAAGATGTGGATGTTTCACCCAACATCGATCCACAAGATGCCCGGTGCGGTCACAGTGAGAGCAGAGGAAGCACGAAGACTTTCGACCACCGGAATGGTGATTGCGACTACCAGAGCCGCTCCATTGAGTCTGGTAAGCATATTGTTCTGGAGAAGGAGAAGACAGAAGCGGACGCTGAAGAAGAGATGTAACTACGGCAATGTGTGCAGCAGTTGTATCCAAGTTGGGAGAGTCTGCTTCACCCAAGATTTGTTGGCGGTTCATGTCGTTGGAATTAGGAAGCCGTAGGAGGTAGCACACAATAAGTTCTTGAAAGTACTTGTGCTGTTCGGCGAGATCCGCAGAGAAGGAGCGATGTTGAATAATCTCAGCCCCAAGAGCTTAGATATGTTGATAAGCGGCAGTAGGAGACATAGAAGGACTGACAAAGAGGTCTGCATGCAAAGTATATATGCGGAAAGTCTGAGACCCCTTCGAGTACAGAGCAGCAAGATGAAGCCATGCCTTCTTGACCGTCTCATCATGACGGATGACAGGAAGACACTCATCAGAAAGACTGTTAGCGAGCCAAGTGCGGACAAGCGCATCACTAGCATCCCAGTCGTCAAACTTAGCGAAAGTGGGAGGAGGGTCATCGGTAAGGTGGTGGCATTTACGTTGTGAGCGAAGGAAGAAGGTGAAGGAGATGCTCCAATCCGGATAGTTGGAACCAACAAGCTTGGATATGCTGCCAAGATTCCCGGAAGGAATGGGAGGAGGAGGTGGAGTTGCCACAGGAGTAGCAGTGGTGGTAGAAGAGCCGGAACGGGCCATGGAAGAAGCCGCACCGATAGAGAGAAGAGATAAAGGTCGCGCGGAAAGAAAGAGGTCGAGACAGATAAAAGGCCGCGCGGGCAGTAGAGAGAAGACCTCAGCGGGCTCAAGGAAAGGTCCTACAGCGGATAGAACAAGAAACCACAATGGACAAAAGGAAAGAATTTGTGCGGGAAGAGAGCAGGTCGCGCGAACAGGAGACTGATAAGCCGCAAAAGCAGGCCGTAGAGAAAGAGAGAGAAGAAGAAGGCCGCGCAAATAAAGAGCAGTGACAAAGGAGGAGAGGCCGTGCGAACAAGTGGCAGGAAGGAGATCAAGTCGCGCGAACAGAGGAATACACTGAATCAGGAAGACAAGATCGCGTCCTCTGATACCATGTGCGAAGAGAAAAAAAAAAGAGTCCGGAAATTGGACAAACTAAAATTTTTGTATTCCAAAAAAGGTGTGTATTACATGGTATAGCCTCTCTTTTATAGAATGGAGGAGATGAGAGAGATTATAAATAAATATTGTGCAACTAAAAAATAACATGTGCAGGAGATTTAACATAAATACAGGCCGACCAACCCTCGCGGTTTGATGAATGGGCAAACCGCCCGACAACCACCAGAGGGAGACACCAAGCCGCCACAATAGACCGCCAGGTCGCCCGGTCTCCAAGTCGCCAGGGATTGATTGACAGACCGCCAGAGCACCAACAACAACAGGTCTGCAACCAAACCGCTGGAGAGAAACTGATAGACCTCCCGGACTGTAATCCGCCAGAGTCAGACTGCCAAACCTCCCAGTCTCTATTCTGCAACAAGTCTCAAATGAGAAACTTATCCAGAAACTTAAAAAAGATCTCTTAAATGAGAAATTGCTGGTGACAATTTTCTAAGCCAAGCACTGTGCTGCCCTTAATTGACACCCACCTTACCCAAGTTGGTAAGAAAGGGTAGGGATTTAAGGGACCTTCTAGACCTTCCATTCCAAAAGTAAAGGGAAAAGGGAAGGCACCAGTTGCACCTCTAGCCTCTCTGCCTCATATTCCTTTTCAGAGAGTGTTATTGCCTCCTAACAGGTATGACCATGAAAGCTGTTATGGTCACTGGGAGAATGGCAGATCCACTGATATGTACCAATGTGGCCCTAGCCAAGGTGGAAGATACAGCCATGTCAAATCCTTTATGGCCGCACATGAGGAAATCCAAATGGCACATCCTGGACCATTTGTTTTTGGTTCCCCAGCCCCAAAACTCAAAGATATTGCTGTTGTTGTGAATCTAAATCATCTAGCAAAAGTTGTGACACAAGGTGAGTCTTCTGGCAGGGATGGAATGACAATCTCAGATGTTATCAGATACATGTTAGTTGAAAAGACATGCAGCTGGTGGTTCTCAGAGAAGACCAAAACAGCCAGCTGAAAGACTGCCCTTCTGTTAAACGGCTATTGAAAGAAGGCAGAAGTGTAGAGCAGCACATCTCCCCACTGTTCAGGAAGCAGTACAACCAAATGTTGGTCCCAAACAGAAAAGAAGATATAATATCTATGAGTGTTGTTGTTGTGGCAAAGTGGGCCACTATGCTATAGATTGCTGGAACAATCCCTTAGTGTCTAGAGGTTGTCAACCTGTCAGGAATTCTGCATGAAGGCATGGTTATTTTAAGACTAATGTGAGCCTAGGACCAACAGAAATTGGGGTCCTAAGGTAAGGTGATTTGTATTCTTTTCAGGTTAGTTCAAGTACCAAATCCCTTAAATGGTACATGGACAATAGATGGTCCAGGCACATGACTGAAATAAAGGAGCTATTGAAGGAGCACACTCCAGTAAAGAATGGACCCAGGGTCATTTTTGGAGGCTCAGACAAGGGGATAACTGGAGCCTACGGTAATATCTCAAATGGCATAATCACCATCACAAAGGTGGCTTATGTGGAGGGGTTGAAACACAACCTAATAAGCATAAGCCAACTATGTGATCTTGGTTATGACATTTCCTTCCACAAGGATAAGTGCCACATCAAGAGGTTAAGTGACCAAAGTGTCATCTTAACAAACACTAGGAGTGGGAATGTCTATTGCTTAAATTTTCCTTACTTAGATAATAGTTCCCCTATATGCCTGGTTGCAGATGAGAAAGTCCCATATTGTGTCCAGTGGTATAAGAGACTGTCTCATTAGAATTATAAGTCCATTGGTCAGCTCTTCAGTGATGAGCTTATTAGGAATGGTCCCAAAATAAAATGCTCCAAGGAGGGTATCTGTGCTGCTTGCCAAAAGGGTAAGCAGACTAAGACCTCTTTCAAGAGCATTGGGGCCAAGGACTTAGTAAGGTGTTTGTATCTCCTGCATATGGACTTGTTTGGTCATATGCCTGTTCATAGTCTAGGTAGGAAGGTCTACACCCTTGTGGTGGTTGATGACTAATCCAGGTTTACTTGGGTGTTCTTCCTTGGAAGAAAGGATGAAATCCTTGAAATCTTCCCAAATTTTGTCAAGCAAATTCAGAATGAGCTTGCATGCTCTGTGGTAAAAATGAGAAGTGACCATGGAAATGAGTTTCAGTCTGCTGCTATGACTACATTCTGTGAAGAGCAAGAGATTCATCAAGAGTTCTCCTCTCCAAGAACACCCTAGAAAAATGGGTTAGCTAAGAGGAAAACAGAATTCTCATAGAAGCTAGGAAAACCCTATTGAGTGACACTTCTCTCCCTGAATATTTCTGGGCTGAGGCAGTTAATACTGCATGTCATGTGCTCAATAGGGCTTCTATCACTAAAGGCCAAAAGAAGACTCCATATGAGATCTTAAAGGGCAGAAAACCAAACATATCCTATTTTAGGATCTTTGGTTGCAAGTGTTTCATCCTAGATAATGGTAAGTCAAAAGTGACTAAGTTTGCTGTCAAATCCCATGAGGGGATATTTGTTGGGTACAACAATAATAGTAGGGCATATAAAGTCTATAACTTGATAAATCAAGTTGTATAAGAGTCTGTCCATATAGTGTTTGATGAGTCATGCATGATTGACAGTGAGCTGAGCTTTGCCTAGCTCTGTAGGTATAGAAGTCATGATGGAAAAGCTCTCCGTTAAATATAAAGACCCAGCTTTGCAAGAAGATTGTGAAGAGGGATGTTGTCCAAAGGAAGCACAGGGCAGTCAAGCTAGAAATGAAGACCAACTTGCTGAATAAAATGGTAATCAGCAAGAAGCAGTCAGGCTGCACCCTGCAGTCAGATATCTGAGAGATCATCCTCCAGATCAGATAATTGGTGAGGCTAGCCATGGTGTACATACTAGAAGCAAGAGTCTCAACATAGTACTATATTCCAGCTTTCTGTCACAAGAAGAGCCCAAGAAATTTGATGAATCAAATCAAGACTAATTCTGGATTGGTGCAAATACAGGAAGAACTGAACCAGTTCAAAAGGTGCAAGGTCTGGAAGCTGGTTCCCAAACTAGATGGAAATAATGTAATTAGAGTCAAGTGGATTTTCAGAAATAAACTTGATGAAAATGACATTGTAATAAAGAATAAAGCAAGACTGATGGCCAAAGGGTATAGACAGGAAGAAGAGATCGATTATGATCAAACTTTTGCCATAGTTGCAAGGTTGGAAGCAATCAAACTGTTCATTTGCAGCCTTCCAGGGATTCAAGGTATTACAGATGGATGTCAAGTCAGCCTTCCTGAATGGAGACTTGAAGGAAGAGGTTTATGTAGAGCAACCTCCAGGTTTTGTAGATTCTAACTCTCCTACTACTGTATATAGACTTAGGAAAGCTCTTTATGGTCTCAAGCAAGCCCCAAGAGCATGGTATGAGACATTGTCTACCTTCCTCATTGAGAACAAATTCTCAAGGGGGAAGATAAACATGACCCTATTCCTAAGGGAATCTAAGGGCAAGATCATCCTAGTCCAGATTTATATTGATGACATAATATTTGACTCTACTAATGACAACCTCTGCAGGAAGTTTGCAAAACTTATGCAGGGGAAGTTTGAGATGAGTAGCATAGGTGAATTGAAGTTTTTCTTGGGACTCCAAGTAAAACAGACAGATGACAGTCTATCCATTTCCCAGTCAAAGTTCACCAAGAAGATAATTAAGAAATATGGCATGGAGAATGCTTCCACCATAAGAAATCCCATGAGCTCAAGTATGCTTATAGGCAAAGATGATCCAGGGAAGCCTGTTGATCAAACTCTTTATAGAGGTATAGTTGGCTCTCTTCTCTACCTCACTGCAAATAGGCCTGACATTATGTATGCAACATTTGTCTGTGCTAGGTATCAGGCATGCCTTAAAGAGTCTCACTACACTACTGTGAACAGAATTTTGAGATATCTTAAGGACACCCCAGATCTTGGCCTATGGTACCACAGGAATGGGGAATTTGAACTAACAGGCATTCAGATGCAGATTTTGCAGGCTGCAAGGAGGACATGAAGAGCACTTCAGGCCGTAACTAACCATTTGTGTCGATACCTACTGTGTGAAACCGACGAAGCGGAACAGGAAGATCAAGGATCGCCAGAGCCGAGCCTTCCCTTGAAGCATGATACCGCAAGGAAGAAAGCCATGCCACAAAGGAGAGTAACGAGGTCCATGGCCGAAAATGATGTGAGTTTCCTACCCTCTCACTTGGTGCTAGATCCATAGTTATTTCTAGGTGAGATGTTGATTCAGAAGAGTTCGACATGTGAGATGGAGATATCCTAGGGAGATGCCATGTAATGATTTGTATCCTAGAAATGTGAAATCTTTAACCTCTCCTCTCTTCGATTGAAGTGGATGGACTTGGTTTCGTGAAGAGAGATGGTCTATTGAGGGTGAATATGTGAGGAGTAAAATCTGTGGAAACTGTTGAATAAATGGTTAGAGAAAGAAGACGAACTGATGTAGTTTGTCCCGCTTTCAGAGCTGTTTTCGAGCATGAGCGTCCCGATCTGGGTTGTGAGATAGACATGAAAGTTGTAGCCCACGGAAAGACCTTTCTAACATATAGTTACATGCCTTCACCGGATTCTTGTAGCACCAGGAATCCCCGTCAAAGTTGCTGTCCAGTAAGCTTCATGCACATAAAATTCTCGGTTTAGTGTAGAACTAAGTTTGAACTTGGTAGAGACGTCGTAGCATGGTAACGTTGGGGTTTGCTGAATTTTGTTAAGCGTAACCATGATGGAATGTTGATTGACGTGATTGATTGATAAATCTTAAAGAAAATAAGTGGTGTGACACAATGTATGTAGAAAGATTTTGGAAGGGAAATATAGGAGCAAAGGGTCGATGTGATTTTGTTGATGGGTTTGGCGGGTTGGATAGCACAAATGAACTAACTATGTGAATTGGAAGATGATAAAGCATGGTCATGGGATACATGGAGTATGAGAATGTGTTAAGTATTCCACTGCTTAGGGTTGCGATTCCCTAGGGGTAGCAGTGTAGGATTGAAAGTGCGTGTGTGTTGGCCGTACTGGAATGATGTGTTGATAAGGGACTTGGTGGGGGCCCTTGCGTGTTGTTGAGCACGGGTTACGAATAATGAAAATGGACTCAGTGCAGAGACCTTGAATATGAAAATGCATGAGCTGTGAGTTCACACATGGTGTCATAATCCTGGGTTAAGGATAGTGTCCAGGTCTATGGGCTCGCCAGTCGCCACACAAATGGGAGTTGGCAGATAGACTTGGACGGTTGGGCCTTGGTCCTCGGTGCTAATTTCCTGAGGCACCCTTTGTGCCAGTGGATGGTTTGGCTGTATTCTTTGGTGTTCACTCCCGAAGACCCTCTTCGTGTCATGTTGTAGGCTAGTTTGGGCTGTGTTCTTGGTGCACATCTACCGAACACCCCTCTAAGCCGTAGTATGCATGTGAGATCTGCTGTTGTGTTCTTAGCATTGAGGCGTATGGAGGCGTAGGCTTGGTAGTGTCGATGCATTCCTTGTGGTGGAGAAGTGATGAGTCCAAATATTAAACTGATTTTTGGACTCATCTGGGCCAGTTTTATCGTCTTAGCACTGCACTTGAGAGCTATAACTTCTTATATTTGCTTATTTGTCTATTTCATGATTTAGTGCACTTTAGGCTCGTTTTCTGTGTGCTTTAGATATTTTTGTATTTCCATCTGTTTTACTTGTTCTCTCGCCGTGTCTTGAAAATGTGGTGTGCACTTTTGGTGGCCTATCTGCCTCTTTTACTGGTGCATGGGCCGTGTGCGTGCTCCGGAACCGCTCGGGAGACCCGGACGATACAGGAACACTGCACACGATCACTGGACTCACTGCGCACGACCACTGGTCGTGTGCCACTAATCGTGCAAATTACATTCTCCTTTTCCCTAATTCTGCCCGGGTAATCGCACGAGCACTGGCCATTGTGTGCACGACCACTGGTCGTGCGGCACTGCTCGTGCGTGTTTACCTCTTGATTTCTGCAGTTTTGTCTTAGCCAATCGCACGATCAGTGGATTCAGTGCGCACGACCAGTGCGCCACTGATCGTGCGCATATCTGCTGATGTTTCTATCCAAGTTGCAGGTTTAATTGGAAATTGCGCACGATCATCGACCGACAGTGCGCACGACCATTGATCGTGCGCCACTGATCGTGCGCTCTGCTTATTCTGCCTCCGTATTTATGGGCCTGCTCCACGATTTAGGAAAAGGCTGGTCATTTCTGCGATCGGAGAGTGCACGGGAAGTGCCGTTCTACTTCTCCAGCTACTCCATCCACCTCCCCTTTATCGGGAGTCCGTAGTCGGTGATTTCGAAGCATTCCAAACTGTCCGACGAAGATCCTGGCTGAAAGGGCAACTAGATCTGATATACTCTAGAGGGGGGTGAATAGAGTATATGGTGCTTTTAAAAACTTTTGCAAACCTTTACAACAATTGTTGTAATGTGTGTGAGCAGGGAAGCAGAAATAAAACTAATCACAGAACTAAGCTATGCAAAAACTAAGCACAGAAAAATCAAGGCCAGAAACAAAAAGAAAACAAGCAGAACCAGATGACACAAGGAAATATAGTGGTTCCCCAAACTTGGGTACATCCACTCTTCTACCACCCTAGGTAGGAATCCACTGCAGGATGAGTTGATCAGGTGTCCTGGGCACCAATGAGCTTTTGATAAGGTGCTCAAAAACCAAAGCAGATTTTTTGATCAGGTGTCTTGCCACCAATGAGCTTTTGACAAGGTGCTCAAAAACCAGATTCAAACTTTTGAAGGGAGTTTGAAAAACCCTTTACAGAGTGGGGGTGAGAGAGTGATGGCAGTCTTCTCTTTCTCAATCAACTGAGAAGACTAAGTGGATTGATGTCAAAGCTCCCCCTGAGTCCTTGAGATCTTCAGGAAGAAGAGCTTTGCTGAGGGTGATAGGCCTTCAAAGATAGAGCTCCAGCAATAGATGATTTTAGCAAGCTGAAATGTTGAGTGTCTGGAGTCTTGGAATGATGTTGGCCTTGAACACTTTGAGAGCTGAAGAGATCTGAAGATTTTTGAAAGCTTGATCTCTTTGATGAGTGTTCTTCAGGATTCTTTTTGACAGAAGATTTTGAAAAAGTCTCTGTAATCTATGTTGTGTGTCCTCTTCTTGTTAATCTGTGTTGATTCAAAAACATTCTGTCTTTTATTCTCTGTTCCAGAATAGAATATCATTCTCTGTCAAAAGATAGCCGTTGGTCTGCATTGATTGCATCCTTAATTGCAAAAACTCTTCTGGAGGAAAGTCCACAGAATTATTCCTTGAAAGATCCCTTGAAACTTGGTCCAGAAATAAATGAAAACGGCTAGCAAATCTCTGAATTAATTGCATAATAACTCCTGTCCGATTTGAATTTGAATTCTGGAAGTAAACTGAAATCGTCGAACTGAGCTCTGCTATCGTCGAGCTGAGCTCAGCGAACTGGAAAACTTAAGCAGCAAAAATAATCGTCGATCTGAGCTCAAAGATCGTCGAACTGAGCTCAGAGATAAAGATCCAATGCAGAGTCAAGATCGTCGACCTGAGCTCACCGATCGTCGAATGGAGTTCGACGATATTGTGAAGTTGAGCTCAGCGATCGTCGAGTGGAGCTCGACGATCTGTCGAAGTTGATCTAGACGATCGTCGATCTGAGTTCGACGAATCGTCGTGCTGAGCTCGACGATCAAACTTGGTCTCCAGGCAGAAAAACTTGGTCTTCAGGGCATCTTCCAATCCTAGACTTCTAACCCTTAGACTCAATTCTAATTGACCTATTAAGCTATACAGAAGGTCAAACAAAGGTTCCTAGAGACATAGTGATCCTGACCCAAATCAGTAATAGGGTGTTCCAACAATCTCCCCCTATTTGGGTTAGGATAACTATTTACAGACTTTGGAAAATTTCAAATAACATCATACAATCAGAAAAGCATAAAAACAACAGCTAGACATTGCAGAAACATCACAGGTATATATATATATGGATATATGTATATGACATCCAGATAGCAGACAGAAAATCCGAAGATTGTCACCTTACAAAGTCATTTCTTTTCTTTACCTTTAACCATTTTGATTTCTCTGTTAGGGTTCAGGGCTTCTTTGTTGGATCTGGTGTCATCTGCTGCACCTAAATAAGTTTGCTTTGAAGACCTGGGAACTACAGCAGCAGGATGCAATTCCATATATCTGTCTACATCAAAGAATTTTCTGGAGGCATACTTCTCTAGTTCCTTCTATCTCTGCTCTGACATTGTAGAAATATTTGAAGAATCTAAGCCTTGATCTGGCTTTCTTGATCTGATCTAGTGCAACCAATTCTTTCATCCTGGCAGTCCAAGCAGCTGGATTCTTTTCAAGGTCCTCAAATGGTACAGGTGGCTCATACCTATTGGAAGAATTGTCTTGAGGAGGCCTAGCAGACACTGTCTCTTTTAGCTTATAGGGGAATGGACCAGAAGTAGTATCAGATGAAGCATGTCCTCCCCTGGAGTATGGGTGCTGCCTGGAATACCCTTTAGAATAAACCTGAATATCTCTTTGACTACCCCAGTATCCTCCTCTCCTAGAATAAGAACCCCTAGATTGGCTTTCCCTTTGATAGGATCTGGCATGGGGTTGATAGGGAGCCTGGCTTCTAGCTGGGGCTTGACTTGCAGAGCTGCCACCTGCACCTGCATCAGGAGGAGGTGGTGGAGGAGGATGAGGGTGCTGGAACTGGGAGGAGCCCTTCTCATACTTTCTCTTCTTTTTCATTGCTTTCAGCTGATTTTTGGAATACTGCATCCAATGTTCAGTAATTTGGCAGTTATGCAGAATATAATAAGGAATATCATCATTATCCTTTACTTTAGTAGGAGGGATCCTTTTCATAGCCTTGCTCCTAGCTTTCCTTTTTCTGGCAATAGTAGCAGATGAATCATCAGAGTCTGTTTTGTATTCATCAGATTCAGAGCTCTGATCATCATATAAAGCATCTATTCTTTTCATAAGATCTTTCTTCAGCTGAGCAGAGGCAGAAGAGACAGAAGCTGAAACAGCAGCAGCAGGGACAGCAGCAGAGACAGCAGCAGAGACAGCAGCAAATACAACAGCAGATTCAGCAGCAGATACAGGAGGAGAAGCAGAAACAACAACAGTAACAGCAGGAGTGATGGCAGCAGCAACTTCAGTAACATCAACAAAAGCTTCAGCAGGCTCAGAAACAGTGGCCTCTGTCATCAGAAAGTCCTTGGATATCTGCCCATCAGAGGCAGTTGGGATTTCAGCAGCAGTAAGAATATTTTCAGCAGCAGCAAAAACAGTCCTTTCTTCAACAGCAGCAGCAGCAGCAATTATTGAGAGTACAAAAGAAGATATAATGCTGGGGTCACAGCCAGAGAAAGGCACCAGTGCCTTGGATAGGTCTTCTGAGGGCTGGACAGCATTACTCTTAGGCAAACAACTGAAAAAGGCAGTATCAAAAGCTGAGAGCAAGGACTTTAGGTCTAGTGCCAGAACTGGAGTAGGAGGCACAGCAGCAGGAGCAGAAGAGGCAGCAGGCACAGAAACATCAACAGCAGCAGCAGCATCAGAAGTAGGAGCAGAAACAGCAGCAGCAGCAACATGAAAGCTTGCTTCATAGGGCATCTCCCCCTGCCTAGATGCAGATACCTCTGTATCAAGGCACAATGCTGGAGGTGCTGCCTGAGGAAGGAGGGAGGAAAGCCTGGTAGAGAGAGCTGCCACTGACTGTTGTAGAGGAGCTAAGGAGGCCTCCATGAGAAGAGAGAGCCTGGGGGCAAGTAGCTCATACAACTTGTCAGCTAAGGCTGAGAGATCTACATGCTCAATAGAAGGAGCAGAGGTAGATGGAATAGGGATGGCTGAGGATGCTGGAAGTGGAGGGCTGGATAGTGGAATGGATGGCTCAGGTGTTGGGATGGTGGATATGGAGGACAAGGGGATGGATATAGATGGAGTGAATGTTGGTTGATCAATGATATGGTGGAGGAGATCTTGGAATGATGTTGAGGAGGAGGGTAATTCTGGAGGAGATGAGGGGGAATCATCCATGTAGGAGTCATCCAGAAGGGTGAAGGATGGTATGGATGGAGATGATGTGATATCTGGTGGAGGGTATGAAAGCAATGGGTGGAAGTGGTCTTCTGGTGGAGGTAGAATTGGTGCTGGAGATGGAGTTGAGGTTGGAGATGGGCTGGATATAGTAATGGTGGATGGAGCTAGAATGGTGGATGGTAGAGGTAGGGTTGGACTTGGAGGAGGAGAGGAAGCAGCAACAGTAGCAGTCAGGTCTTCTGCAGTAGCAGAGACCTGTGGGGGAGTGACTCTTTGAGTCCTGGTGCCTGAAGGAGCATTAAAGGAGGGCCTGCTGGGCTTGCTTATTTGCCTGTCCCACTTGCCAAAGAGGGCACAGGTGAGTCTCTTGGAGGCATTAATGTGAGACCAGCAAGTCCGGGCACTTGTTCTGCAGGAAGACTCCAATAATCCTTCCAAAATTAACAAAGCTTTTGTTGATTTTCTTCTTTATTAGGTCAAAGAAAACCTCTCCCCAGTTCAAACTTTTCTTATCTACCAGAGCTCCCATGAGACAGAGCTGATGTCTGGAGATAGTATCATGAGCTGGGTGCTTTGCCAGCAGCACTTTTCCTACAACATCTGCTAGGAACCTGTATTCAACAGACAGGTTCCTCTTGAATAACTTGCTAGGGTTTCCCTCTGGATGACCCATCCTGGCAAGAATGTCAGAAAACTCCTCTCCAGATAATTCAGCAGTTTCTTCTTCATTTCTCAATCCAAAAACCTCTGTTAAAACTGTGGGGGTCAAGGGTACCTGGTTTCCAGCAATGGAGCCAACTATAGTAGAGTTGTCCAGATTATGAGCAGTGTAAACCCATTCCTTGATTTCATCTGAGGCCAGCTTTATCCTGGTGGTCATGAGGGCAGACAAGTTCTGATCCTTGAATAAACTCAGGATGTCTTCGAATATTTGATCAGTAGTGTTGAACGATTCCAGATCAATGTCGAATCCAGCATCGAACTTCATGGCGGCTAGAACTGCAACTGACACAGCCATTGTACCTGCAAAAATTCAACAAACAAAACGACCAAGTGTAGAGCTGTTTGGAGGGAAGAAGATTCTTGCAGAGAAATTGAAAGCGCAAGAGAGAACGACGGCGAAAAATGAGTTTTATATTAGGGTTCGACGCAGAATTGGAAAGATCGTTGAACTCAGTTCGACGATCGAGGCTTCTAAAGGAATCTGAAGAGACTCCAACATCGTCGATCTCCGTTCGACGATCTTGAAAGGCGTCGAACTCCGTTCGACGATCGTTCAGTGAACAAAATCGTCGAGCGCCGTTCGACGATCGTTGACCGGAAGAGATAGTTCATACTATCTGAGAGGCGCTGAACTCAGTTCGACGATTCTGGAAATCGTCGAACTCCGTTCGACGATCTTTGGGGAAATCGTCGAGCGCAGTTCAGAGATCAGAAAATTCTAGACACTAAAAAAATTAGAATTTTTGCCTAGTCTTGGTCAATTTTTAGCTTTCAAAATCTTGGGTATTATTTAAGGCTTCCTCCATCTAACATTCCTAACTGATTTAGGAAGAAAGTGTGTTTCTTTTCATCCAAAGGCTTTGTGAAAATATCTCCCCTTTGTAAATTAGTTGGGATATATTGCAATTCAATTTTATTCTTTTCAACATTGTCCCTTAAGAAGTGATGCCTAATCTCTATATGTTTTGTCCTACTATGGAGGACTGGATTTTGAGCTATGGAAATAGCACTTGTATTATCACAAAAGATTTTTGACTTCTCTAAGTTGTATCCATAGTCTAGGAGTTGGTTTTCGATCCACAAAATTTGTGAACAACAACTGCCTGCAGCCATATATTCAGCTTCAGCAGTTGAAGTTGACACAGATGTTTGTTTCTTACAAAACCAAGAGACAAGTCTATCACCAAGGAACTGACAAGTTCCACTGGTGTTTTTCCTGTCAATTCTGCATCCAGCATAATCAGCATCTGAGAATCCAGTTAAATCAAATGCTGAATCTTTTGGATACCAGAGACCTAGATTTGGACAACTCTTAACATACCTGAGAATCCTCTTTACTAATGTTAGGTGTGACTCTCTAGGGCTTACTTGGAACCTAGCACATATGCATGTAGCAAACATTATATCTGGTCTACTAGCTGTAAGATACAGTAAAGAGCCAATCATTGCTCTATATGTTGTCTGATCAACAGGTTTCCCATGTTCATCAGCATCCAATACAGCATTGGTAGGCATGGGTGTTTTCATACAAGATGCCTCAGACATACCAAATTTCTTAACCAGTTCATTAGCATATTTGGTTTGAGAAATAAAGATGCCTTCAGCATGTTGTTTGACTTGCAATCCTATGAAGAAGGATAGCTCACCCATGCTACTCATCTCAAATTTAGAATGCATCAGGTTAGAAAACCTTCTGCACAATTTTGAGTCAGTAGAACCAAAAATGATATCGTCTACATAAATTTGTACTAGTAGGGTATGGGACTTATGAGTTCTAATAAAAAGAGTTTGGTCTACTCTACCCCTTATAAAACCATTTTCCAAGAGAAAGCATGCTAGGGTCTCATACCATGCTCTAGGAGCTTGCTTGAGACCATATAATGCTTTATTCAGTCTAAAAACATAATCAGGATAAGTTAGAGAGATAAAACCTGGAGGTTGTCTGACATAAACTTCCTCTTTGATGTCTCCATTCAAGAAAGCACTTTTGACATCCATCTGATAAACCTTGAAGCCTTTGTGAGCTGCATAAGCTAGAAATATCCTGATGGCTTCCAATCTTGCAACAGGTGCAAAAGTCTGGTCGTAGTCAATTCCTTCTTCTTGAGAATATCCCTGAGCAACTAGCCTTGCCTTGTTCCTTATAATTACTCCTTGATCATCCAGTTTGTTTCTGAATACCCATTTTGTTCCAACAATGGAATGATCCTTAAGCTTTGGCACTAGTTTCCATACTTTGTTCCTCTCAAATTGATGCAATTCCTCTTGCATTGCAATGATCCAATGTTGATCTTGCTCTGCATCTTGAATGGACTGAGGTTCAATTTGAGATAGGAAGCAGGTGTGCAATAGGTTTTGGTTGACCTGATTTCTGGTTTGCACACCAGCTGAGATTTCTCCAATTATTTGGGAAATTGGATGGTCTCTTGATGTTACTAAATCAACAGGGGGTGTTGATTGTTCACCAACCTGTGTTGTTGTTTCCTCTGGTGGTACAACAACTGGCTCTTCAGATTGTGCTTCAATATGTGAAGCATTCCCTTCATCTTCACTGCTTTCTTCTTCTTGAGCAACCTGTAACTTGTTCATATCTTCAACTAGAGAGAGTTCCTGCAAAGGTTCTATGGTAGAAGAAATCTTCTCCTTGAAAGACATGTTAGTTTCATCAAAAGAAATATGAACAGATTCCTCGATTTTCAAAGATGATTTATTATAGACCCTATAGGCCTTGCTGATCATGAAGTATCCCAGAAACACTCCTTCATCAGCTTTGGCTTGAAATTTTGCTAGATATTTCTTGTCATTATTGTGAATATAGCAGATGCAACCAAAAATTCTGAAATAGTAAACTTTAGGTTTCTTCCCTTTGAGTAATTCATAGGGAGTCTTTCCCTTTAGTTTATGTATCAGACTTCTGTTCAGCACATAGTTAGAGGTGTTCACTGCCTCTGCCCAAAAGGATAGAGGTAGGTGAGCATCTGACAACAATGTAGTGGCAGATTCAATAAGAGTTCTATTTTTCCTTTCAGCTACCCCATTTTGTTGAGAAGTTCTAGGAGCTGAGAAAGTATGTCTGATCCCTTCACTCTGATAGAACTCTTGCATAAGAAGAGAATCAAACTCTGTCCCATGATCACTTCTGATCAGGGCAATGTGAGTATTGAACTCAATCTGTATACATTTGAGAAACTCTGTCAGACACTTAAAGTTATCAGACTTCTTCCTTAGAAAGAACACTCAAGTGAATCTAGAGACGTCATCTACAACTACTAAAGTATAGAATTTCCCTCCTAGGCTTTGTACTGTAATGGGTCCAAATAGATCCATGTGTAACAGATACAATATCCTAGGTGAATCACTCTTATTAAGTGACTTAAAACTGTTTTTAGTTTGCTTGCCTAATTGACAATCCATGCAGAGTCCTTCCTTCTTGTAGGGGCCAGAAGGTAGTCCTCTAACAAGGTTGTCCTTGGAGAGCCTAGCAATAGTTCTAAGGTTTAGGTGTCCTAGTCTCTTATGCCATAAAATATTTGGTATACATATAGAGTTAAACAGGCAAATATCTACATCAGTTGAAAGAAAATCTACTAGATAGATGTTACCTTTCCTTTTACCTGTCAACACAATTGTGTTGTCCTCTGACTTGATTCTGCATAAGGTTTTGCTGAAGGTCACCTGGTAGCCTTCATCACATAGCTGACTGATGCTGATTAGGTTGTGCTTCAGTCCTTCCACATAGGCTACCTTCTTAAAGGTTACTGAACCAATCTGGACTGCACCATATCCTTTAGTTTGTCCAAAGTTGGAATCACCAAAGATAACTTTGGGTCCAAGCTTGGCTCTAAAGGAAGTGAGGTTGTCCTTGTTCCCTGTCATGTGCTTAGAGCACCCACTATCCAAATACAATTGCTGGTAAGATGTTGGATAGGTATTCACCTGCACATAAAATAATTCATTTGTTTTTGACCCAGTTTACCTTGGGCCTAGGTTGATAACCTCTAAATTCTGAAATAAAAGACATCCCAGGTTGACTCTTATATCCTTCAGGATGATATCTCCTTGGAGGTATAATCCATTCAGTATAAGGGTTAAAGGTTTGGGATGAAGAACCCTTAGGATTCAATTTTGATTTACCTTTGAAAAAGTTTTCAGGGTTCTGTCCTCTGTTCGACGATCTTGGAGCTGAGTTCGACGATCTTGGGTCAGATCGTCGAGCTCCGTTCGACGATCGACTATGGGTGAGGTCAGGTATATGTGATCGTCGACCTGCGTTCGACGACTCTGGCTGAGATCGTCGATCAGCGTTCGATGATTTTTCCTGAGATCGTCGAGCTGCGTTCGGCGATCGTCGATCTTCATTCGGCGATCGTCGATCTCTGTTCGACGATTTCCGCTGGGACTTGGTTTTCTGAGGCAGATCAGAATTTTTCCTAGCAACCTCTACAACTCCCTTTCCCTTGTCAGAAATAAACTTGATGGGAGTTGTTAGGACTATAGGTTGGCTGGATGAAGCACCCAAGCCCAGTGTACTGTTGAATCTAGAATTCACTGTGCTTGTGATGTCCATCAGCTTGATGCTTCTCCCATTAAGGGATTCTTCAAGCTTCTTGGCCTCAGAGAGCTCACTTTTCAGTGTAGCTATTTGTTCCCTATAGTTCTCCAACTCCTGAGAGAGTTTGAGGGTTTCTGACTTTAAAACATTTTGTTCAGATAATTGATTTCTGAGAGAGATAATCTCTTTCTCAGACTTTAACAGGTCTAAGCACAGTGCTTTAAATTCAGATTTAAAATCTTCTGAACTAAAATCAAAAGAACTAATTACCTGATCTTCTTCAGGTTGAGTTTCTGAGTCTGACTCTGACTCTTCTTCCTCTGAATTGTGCTGTGAGGCATTGATTGTCATCATGCAGAACTCCTTTTCTTCTGCATCATCCTCATCATCACTGGAGCTGGAAGAGGCTTCTGACTCCTCTTCAGTCTCACTCCAGGATTCAGCAACAAATCCTTTCCTTGTATGCTTATTTTTGCTGGAAGAAGGTTTGTTATTGCCACTCCTTTTGGAGTCTTTCTCCTTTCTTCTTTCTTTTCTGTCCCTTCTGTCCTTGTTCTTATTCTCTGGACAGTCAGGAACTATGTGCCCTGATTTCCTGCAACCAAAGCAAATAATGTATTTGTTATTGCCAAAGGACTTGTCATACCTTGGCTTATCCTGCTCCTTGTATGATCTTCTTCTGAAGTCCTTTCTGGCCATCTTGTAGAATCGTTTGGCCAACAGGCTGAGAAGTTCATCATTGCCTGTAGCTTTATCTTCAGGCAGATCCTCAGTTGCCTTGAATGCTATGGTCTTCTCCTTTCTTGTGGTTGGTGAAGCAGCCTTCTGTTCTTCCTCTCTATTCTTGATGAGCAGCTCATAAGATTTGAGCTTACCCAACAAGGCTTTAGTGGTGATCTCATTTAGACTTCTGGCATCTTTAATTGGCCAGATTCTTGAATCCCAAGTGCTGGGGAAGCACATTAGGATCTTGTGATTGAGTTCTGTCAGAGAAATCTCTTTGTCCAATGTCCTTAGTTCACTGACAATTAGACTCAGTCTGTTGTACATGTCTCCCACTGACTCAGTCTCTCCCTTCTTGAAGTTTTCATATTGAGAGATGAGATGGGATCTTCTATCCTTTCTCTCATCAGCTGAGCCTGAGACTATTTCTGAGAGTCTATCCCAAATTTCCTTGGCTGAATTACATTCAGCTACCTTTTGAAAAATATCATCTGACATTGTCTGGGCTAGAATGTTCATAGCCTTGGCATCAGCTACTTTCCATTTTTTATGTCAGCATCTGTTCCTGATGGAGGTGGAACTGCATTTGTGCTTGTGCTCTCTTGGGGTCTTGGACACACTGTCAAAACAGAATTAAAAATATCTTCATCAATGGAGTTCATGTAAAGTCTAATCCTTGCCTTCCAAAGTGCAAACTTGGACAGATTGCACACTGGAGGTCTGGTGCTAGCATAATCTTTGTTTTGGGCCATGATTTGTGCAAACAGAATCTAATAATAAAATATAAAAGACAGATCTAGTTTGGGATCTTGGGGTTCACGTGTTAGCCTGTACAACCAAACAGATATGGTATGTTTAACCAACCTCCCTCTGATACCAATTGAAAGGGCAACTAGATCTGATATACTCTAGAGGGGGGTGAATAGATTATATGGTGCTTTTAAAAACTTTGCAAACCTTTACAACAATTGTTGTAATGTGTGTGAGCAGGGAAGCAGAAATAAAACTAATCACAGAACTAAGCTATGCAAAAACTAAGCACAGAAAAATCAAGGCCAGAAACAAAAAGAAAACAAGTAGAACCAGATGACACAAGGAAATATAGTGGTTCCCCAAACTTGGGTACATCCACTCTTCTACCACCCTAGGTAGGAATCCACTACAGGATGAGTTGATCAGGTGTCCTGGGCCCCAATGAGCTTTTGATAAGGTGCTCAAAAACCAAAGCAGATTTTTTGATCAGGTGTCTTGCCACCAATGAGCTTTTGACAAGGTGCTCAAAAACCAGATTCAAACTTTTGAAGGGAGTTTGAAAAACCCTTTACAGAGTGGGGGTGAGAGAGTGATGGCAGTCTTCTCTTTCTTAATCAACTGAGAAGACTAAGTGGATTGATGTCAAAGCTCCCCCTGAGTCCTTGAGATCTTCAGGAAGAAGAGCTTTGCTGAGGGTGATAGGCCTTCAAAGATAGAGCTCCAGCAATAGATGATTTCAGCAAGCTGAAATGTTGAGTGTCTGGAGTCTTGGAATGATGTTGGCCTTGAACACTTTGAGAGCTGAAGAGATCTGAAGATTTTTGAAAGCTTGATCTCTTTGATGAGTGTTCTTCAGGATTCTTTTTGACAGAAGATTTTGAAAAAGTCTCTGTAATCTATGTTGTGTGTCCTCTTCTTGTTAATCTGTGTTGATTCAAAAACATTCTGTCTTTTATTCTCTGTTCCAGAATAGAATATCATTCTCTGTCAAAAGATGGCCGTTGGTCTGCATTGATTGCATCCTTAATTGCAAAAACTCTTCTGGAGGAAAGTCCACAGAATTATTCCTTGAAAGATCCCTTGAAACTTGGTCCAGAAATAAATGAAAACGGCTAGCAAATCTCTGAATTAATTGCATAATAACTCCTGTCCAATTTGAATTTGAATTATGGAAGTAAACTGAAATCGTCTAACTGAGCTCTGCTATCATCGAGCTGAGCTCAGCGAACTGGAAAACTTAAGCAGCAAAAATAATCGTCGATCTGAGCTCAAAGATCGTCGAACTGAGCTCAGAGATAAAGATCCAATGCAGAGTCAAGATCATCGACCTGAGCTCACCGATCATCGAATGGAGTTCGACGATATTGTGAAGTTGAGCTCAGCGATCGTCGAGTGGAGCTCGACGATCTGTCGAAGTTGAGCTAGACGATCGTCGATCTGAGTTCGACGAATCGTCGTGCTGAGCTCGACGATCAGACTTGGTCTCCAGGCAGAAAAACTTGGTCTTCAGGGCAGCTTCCAATCCTAGACTTCTAACCCTTAGACTCAATTCTAATTGACCTATTAAGCTATACAGAAGGTCAAACAAAGGTTCCTAGAGACATAGTGATCCTGACCCAAATCAGTAATAGGGTGTTCCAACACTGGCCATTGATGACCTCAACTCCAAGCTTTCCACTAGAGTTGGAGAAGAAGACCACCTAGAGAACAGAATCAAAGGACTTCGAGGTGACTGCTCGTTGGTACCGGAAGCCTCCTTAGACTGAGCTCGAAAGCGGATTGACAACTCGCTATTCCGGCCACGACCAGCGATGGACCTTCACCCTCTAGTGGTTTACTCCGCTTCCCCTTCCTTCGTTGTATGGAATGATTTGACATTGTAATGAACTACATTTTCTACTCTATGTCTAATGGGATGTTTGTAGTTTTCATTTGCTTTTGAGTTGTGTGTTGTGATTGCGCCTCGCCCACTCCACATCCACTCCATACCCTTGTTTCAGTCGATTGCACTCCACACAAGAACACTTCCATCCATTAGCTTTCTGTCCACTCGCCAACCGAAGTTGGGCATCGCGGCCGATACACTCAGCTCACCTTGCGAAGCGGTGCTTTCGACCCGCATAGTCTTTAGTAGTTTAGTAGATCAAGAAATCACAATCTCACAAGCCCCCTTTTTACTCTTTTCTAAGTATAACCCTCATAATGACATTTTCTGAACTGTCGTCGCTCTATGCTAATTGCATTCCTCAAGAGACCGACACTCGGAGATTTATTCCCAAATTTTATTACTTGTGCGACCGGTGCGCTTGCCGATTTTCACGCATCAAGTTTTTGGCGCCGTTGCCGGGGAATATAACTATAGAGCGACTCAGGATGACTGAAAATTTCGTTATAAGAGTTATTTGTGTCGATAAAAGTAGTTTTTAGGAGTTGTTTTGTTTTGTTTTATTTTGATCCCTTTTCTCTTGTGTTGTTATTCTGTCAGTTGGAATTGTTAGTATTATTCTCAGAATCTATGCAAAGTAGTTTTATCCTTTATATTTGAAATCTCCGCAATGTGGGCCAATTTCAATATCCGTTGTTGTCATTGTGGAGACATCTCTCATGCTAGTGATAGATGCCCTCAGAGGTATAGTAGCCATGAAATTCAGGAGTCTACATATCGCAGGCATAAGCCTGTTAGCTACCGACCCGCGGAGCCATTGCCGCACTACTTTTATTCGGCTTCAGCACCCATTGCACCGCTGAAGACGGCGAATAAGTGCCTTTTTTGTAAAAGCTGGGAACATGCATTGAAGGATTGCGTCGCTTACCTAGCTGAGCTAGAAGTGGATGACGATCCGAATCTTCGGATTGTCTCCACTTCAACCTTGGGCAGAACCCCTTCCGTATCGGGTTGTGCACCATTGCCATCTCTATGTTATGGAGAAGGCATCCCAGGTATGTGCACCGATACATGTGTTTATCCCCATTCCGACACGGATATTTATACTCTTGAAGTGCATACATCACCTAGCATAGAGTCTATTAGTTGTGAAGAGCAAGGGCTCGACGTCCTACCGAGCTCCGTGCCTTCACCTTATACTTTGCATAACATTCTTTCTTTTTCTGTCTGTGCTGCTGAGGTTCATTCGCAGGTGGAAATTAGCGTTTCTAGCGTTCTGTTAGATCCAGTCATGGAGGACGACCCCGTGGCTGAGGTTGCAATCTCTACCCCATGTGAGGATGCCCGATGCACGAACGAGGCAGATACAGCTCTAGAACATTCTTGCATCAGCCTAGATAGCTGTGTAGAAGCACCCACAATTCCATCGACCGGGGATGACTCCGGGACCATCCCCAAGATTGAGGTTCCTTTATGTTATTCTTCTAGTTTATTTCTTGACCCCGCTCTCGTGTCTACTTCCCTGCAGGACCACATCGTGGAACAGGTCCAATCAGGGCAAGGGCCTGTAATGCGACCTAGGACTTATAGTGACCAGATGCAGGTGGAGTTGGAGCCGACGAGCTTCCCAAGTTACTTTTTGCCCATGCCTGACACACAAGACATGTATACGTATACAGGTATTGGGTCTTCTGTTTTGTCTCCGTTCTGATACCCGCTACCGAAACTCGAACATGAACCGCTGCCTGAGCATTTCAAGTTTCATACGCCAATCAGTTAGGAAATGCTCAAATTTTGAATAATTCATGTTGGGAGACAATAAGCCCAACAGTTATCTAGGGTTGTGTTTCTTTTGTTTTAAATATATGTATGTATTTTTTGTCTCTATTTTAGGAATTGTTGTTAAATTTATCTGTCGAAAGGGTGTGGT
Organism: Platanthera guangdongensis; assembly: GCA_039583875.1. Lineage (NCBI taxonomy): Eukaryota > Viridiplantae > Streptophyta > Magnoliopsida > Asparagales > Orchidaceae > Platanthera > Platanthera guangdongensis. The sequence continues at coordinate 36,182,131 of CM077156.1, forward strand.
AACCCAACTGTGTGATGAGCTCTCTGTTGCACCACGTGGTCAGCAGTGTGAAATTAACTGAAAAACTGGGTGTGTGAAAAATTTCACTGCTCATGACCACTGGCCATGCGCACTACTTATCATCGCACGACCATTGGTCGTGCACCGACCTAGTTTCTTTAAATTTCAGTCGGTCGTCCACTGTATGTGCGCCCTAATCTCTCCCTTGGTCCACTGTGCGTGCACTGTTCGTCGCTCCTCCCATTCTGACTCCTCTCTGGTGATCCGGCCCTTGCTCCTCCGGTAGACCCCCGCAATCTCAGATCTCTCTTCCTCCTTGTGCTGTAATGGAGCCTGGACGCCGCCAAGTGGTAAAGGCCTACCAACGCTCCGGTCGTGCTTCGGCAACCCATGCTCAGATCTTGGGGAGAATGGGAACATTCTCGAAGGCAGAGCATACTCAACGCTACAATTCCTTGAAGGACAAGCCATTTCTCTCTCAGCGGCTTGTTGACTGGAATGAGCTGCGTTCAATTGGGGATGATGGTGCATTGGCGGAGGCCGTGCTCATCCTCTACTCCTTCGATTTTTGGAGCAAGTTGTTCGAGTGTGATGTGCTTGGATACCATGAGCTAACATTGGAGTTCCTTTCCACATTTGATTGGGAGACTACGACAGACAACCGCTATTTTCCCACTTGTTCATTCCGGATGATGGGAAACGTCTTCATTGTCACATTGCCGGAGCTTTCCATTCATGCCGACATCTATACCGAGGCGGAGACATCCCAGATTATGCATTGATTTTCTAGAGGGTGTGACTCCGCGTGCCGCTTGGCATTCTCTGACTGGAGGGAACGAGGAGTACGTCGCCCGCCGTGCCAAATCGACGAAGATTGTCTCCCCCACTTTAAGGTATATGCAACATTTTCTTAGTCACTCACTCACCGTAAGGGCCCTGAGCAAGAATGTAGTGGGGTGGAAGGATTTGATTTCCCTGTTTAGTATGCAACACCAGTACCCCATCCATCTGGGGTACATGCTGGCCTATTTCTTCCACGACGAAGCCACTTATGGCCTCGCGGGCGCGATCAGGGGTGCTTACTACATTACCTGCATCGCAAAAAGTTTGGGAGTTTGGAGCCAGCTACCTCCGATGGTGCAGATCACTGCCCCTTCCAGGATCTCCAGGGCCAACCTGGTGAGTTGTCATTTGCTACAAGTGGTTGGGAGAAAAGTTACCCAGAAGTTTGTCGTCAGCATGCCTGGTGATGCGCCTGAGGGTAGAGATGAGGAGAAAGTTGAAGGAGAGCCGGGTGAATCTTCCGCTATGGGTAGGCGGAGTGCGTGAGTGCCACTACCTCAGAGTCAGCAGCAACTGAGGCCTCCAGTAAAGCATGAGGGGCAATCTAGCCGCCAGTTCAGCCCAACTCAGGAGCGGGGCGTCCCATATTTGTCTGAGCGCCTTGCTGATCTGGAAGCTTCACAATTTTGGATGCAGGACTTTATTTATCAGCAAGCGGTGAGAGGCGGGTTGGACATTCGACCACCACCTACTTGTGTCGCTCCGTCGGCGCCTGGTCCTCGTCCGTCTCCCATCGAGATTCATGACAGCAATAATGAGGGGGAGTGAGTAGAGTTCACCACAGAGCTAGTCTACCATACCTTCTGTTCTTATTTTCCGTGCTTTATTAAATTGGAGAAATTTTTGTACTTTATTTAGCAGGGTTAGACATGAGACAATTATATTTTTGTGGGTGCCCATCTGAGTGCCGAATGTTTTTTTTTATACTATATGATCTGCTAATACAGGTATTTGGTCCACCTTAAGGACGGTAAACAAAAGGGCTTTCAGAAGACAACCCATGTTGGACCATTTGGTCATGTGCTGTGTTTTGAGCTCTTTTTCTATATATATGTGTCCATATTTTGTTTTGCGTATGTATTTAAATCGCAGGTGCAGGAATTTTTGAGGCGCGACAACTTGGTCGCACTTGGATATCTCGTCGCACGACCGGTATGCTCAATTTTGAGCATGGGTACTTCTTCCCCTAGCCTTTTAGTTTTATTTACATGTTTTACTTTTTCGTATTGTCATATTCTAGTCTGGGGGTGGAGTTGCCTGTGATCACTACACAACACAGTTTATTGCATACTAGTCTGCATTTATTTATTTCATGATCACTAATTGCACACACTGATTCACCCACATGAGTGCATACTTAACCACGCGTGCGGCTCTGGGAAAATGTATGACTTTTGTGTAAACTCTAAAAAGTGGTGCTGACTTAGGATTTTGGGATATAGTAGTTCGAAACTCATGCAATGCTCCTAATCGAGTACTCATGATTTGCATAGAAATAGTGTAGGATTACTTTTTTTTCATGCTCGTAGACTTAAATTTATTCTGCAAAAGTAAATTTTGTTTGTGCTACTTAAAATTGTAAAATATGGAGTAATCGAACGGTAGTGTAGAGATGAGTGTAGCCGTCACTAGACTCGTATTGCTCGAGTCGTGGGGAAGGATCGTCTTTTTCGGGGACTGAGAACTTGCCCCAAGCTACTCTCGAAGCATTGGTGCCCGGTTAGTCAAGTGTGAGCGTGAGGTAGGCCATCATTTTGGCTAGTTTGAGCCTTTTTGTACATAGTCCTAGCAGCTGACCCTTGCAAGCCAAATTTGCGCCTACCCTCCTTTTGTTTCCGCTGCACCTATATTCACCAAAGCCTAAAAGCCAACACTTTTGTCACAACCAAAACCCTAAGCTTGATCGATTTCAAAAATTTGATATGTTGTGATATTTGGGATTCATGTGATGTGGAGATGAATTCATGATATGCTAATTTTTAGATTTGGGGATTGCTGAATGAAAAAGAAGAAAAATGAAAAAGAAAAAGATGAATAATACAAAAGAAAATTTAAAATTATTACAAGGAGAATTGCAATCCCCATCTTGTGTGTAGTTTTTGGTCGGGATAGGCCGTGTGCATACCCGGTTTTCAAGGCAAGTCTGGGGGTGTGTCACACATGCATTTCTTAGTGGCTATTTTGGTTTAGCTCTTGTTCGCTCGCTTTGGTTGTGTGTAGCCTCCTTGTTTATCATTGACTACCACACCTTAGACTTCGCCCCATTCAAACCTACAAGTCCTGCTGATTCACATTTGAGTCTACTTAGCATCGTGGAGAGAGTGTGAAAGGGCAAGCTTATGGTTCCCGACATTGATGGATTTCTTTGGAGGTGATCACGAGCCCCGGTCTTGGGCAATGCTCACCTTAGTGGCCTGTCTACTTTCTCCGTACACATGACCGAATGATTCTCCAGAATTCTAATTTTAAGTAGACATAATATTTATTTACCTCTGTCGAATAATTAAAGCTCTGTAGTATAATTAAAAAAATTTTCTATTCTATTTTCTATACGCATGATGTATTTGATTTCTCGTCCTACTTTATTTTGAAGTTTCTAAGCCAGCTAGCTGTTTTTACAGTCCACGGAGTAATGATTTGCGCGGGATGCGCAAATGGGTAAGTTTGGGGGGGTGATGAGTCCAATTATTACACTGATTTTTTGACTCATCTGGGCCAGTTTTATCGTCTTAGCACTACACTTGAGAGCAATAACTGCTTATATTTGCTTATTTGCCTATTTCATGATTAAGTGCACTTTAGGCCCGTTTTCTGTGTGCTTTAGATATTTCTGTATTTCCGTCTGTTTTACTTGTTCTCTCGCCGTATCTTGAGAATGTGGTGTGCACTTTGGGGGCCTATCTGCCTCTTCTGCTGGTGCATGGGTCGTGTGCGTTCTCCGGAACCGCTTGGGATACCCCGACGATACAGGAACACTGCGCACGATCACTGGACTCACTGCGCACGACCACTGGTCGTGCGCCACTGATCATGCGCATTACATTCTCCTTTTCCCTAGTTCTGCCCGGGTAATCGCACGAGCACTGGCCATTGTGCGCACGACCACTGGTCGTGCGCCACTCCTCTCGCGTGTTTACCTCTTACTTTCTGCAGTTCTGTCTTAGCCAATCGCACGATCAGTGGATTCAGTGCGCACGACCACCGGTCGTGCGCCACTGATCGTGCACATATCTGCTGATGTTTCTGTCCAAGTTGCAGGTTTAATTAGAAATTGCACACGATTATCGACCGACAGTGCGCATGACCACTAGTCATGCGCCACTGATCATGCGCTCTGCTTATTCTGCCTCCATATTTAAGGGCCTGCTCCGTGATTTAGGAAAAGGCTGGTCATTTCTGCGATCGGAGAGTGCACGGAAAGTGCCGTTCTACTTTTCCAGCTGCTCCATCCACCTCCACCTTCATCGGGAGTCCGTAGCCAGTGATTCCGAAGCTTTCCAAACCCTCCGGCGAAGCTCCCGACCATTGATGACCTCAACTCCAAGCTTTCCACCATAGCTGGAGTAGAAGACGACCTAGAGAATGGACTCAAAGGCCTTCGAGGTGACAGCTCGTTGGTACTGGAAGCCTCCTCGGACTTAGCTCGGAAGTGGATTGACAACTCGCTATTCCGGCCACGACCTGCGGTGGACCTTCACCCTCTAGTGGTTTACTCCTCTTCCCCTTCATTCATTGTATGGAATGATTTGACAGTGTAATGAACTACATTTTCTACTCTATGTCTAATGGGATGTTTGTAGTTTTCATTTGCTTTTGAGTTGTGTGTTGTGATTGCGCCTTGCCCACTCCACATCGACTCCATATGCTTGTTTCACCCGATTGCACTCCGCACAAGAACACTTCCATCCATTAGCTTTCCGTCCACTCGCCCAACCGAAGTTCGGCATTGCGGCCGATACACTCACCTCACCTTGCGAAGCGGTGCTTTCGACCCGTATGGTCTTTAGTAGTTTAGTAGATCAAGAAACCACAATCTCACAAGCCCCCTTTTTTCTCTTTTCTAAGTATAACCCTCGTAACGATATTTTCTGAACTGTCACTGCTCTATGCTAATTGCATTCCTCAAGAGACCGACACTCGGGGATTTATTCCCAAATTTTATTACTTGTGCGATCGGTGCGCTTGCCGATTTTCACGCATCAAGAAGCCCGCTCTACTATCACCGTCTGGCCACGACGGTTGACGCCTGAGAGCTTAGCTACCTGCTTGAAAAGTGGGAACTGAGGCTATGTCGACATAGTAGTTGCATGTGCTTGAGCATGTTTGAGTCATCAAAATGAATTCATTACATTACATTGCACCGCATAAGATCCTCGTCGTATAAGTTTGTATGAGCACTCCTATATGATGAATTACTTTAATGTTAAACTGATCCTTAACTTATATGTCTGTATGAGCATTCTTATAAGTCGAGTTACTTCTCACTATAGATTTTTTTTATATATACTATTATTGAGAAGAACTACTAGAGCAAATGTTGGTATTACTATAATAGTTGTTATGGTAATATACTTGTTACATAGATACTCCACCTGCTTGTATAAACTGTTTATAGCTTATAGATATATTGTACCCTCATCCTTCTCCCACTCGGTGCCTAAGAGTTGTAGGGGTGAGAGGATGCGCTATACACTTAGTCTTTGTGACTAACGGTTGTTATGCCTTCCTTTATAGTAGGGAATCCAGCAGACTGAGTAGCAGCAGGTTGTACAGGAGGGCAGCCAGGCCAGAGAGACAGGGCCTGACGTGATGGTTCCATCGCTGCCGTTCGTTATTGATGTGAGTCTTTGAGAGATTCATCTTGTAGCCTTTTGGGGAGTTTTCATACGCTTTTATTTGGAAGCCTTATTGTAGCTTCTTTTATTGATGTACTAGTTGGACTAATTACTTATGTGGATTTTGACTTATCTCTTTTATTCTTTTTGATGGGTTGGCAATGAATGATATTGGATGTAGCCAGCAGGACAGGCAGCTTGTGGTGCAAATTAGTTTGTGTGCTGATGTTACAGCAGGGCGGCTGTTCTGGACATAAGACTCCCCTCGACCGTGTCTTGTGTTCTGTGGGGGGGGGGTTACAAATGGTATCAAAGCATCAGTTACAAATGGTATCAGACTTGCAACAATCCCGAACTAAAGAAGTCATTCAACAATGGGATACCACCATTTGATTAGTTAGTTTGGGGGCAAACTGACTTAGCGGAAGCAGTGGTGTGCCCATTTAAAATTCACACTAAGTATGTCCAGTTGTCAACCTACGATTAGCCAACCTAACCTTAGGTTTGTATCTTATGTGTATATTCCAACGCGTGTAGAACTGGTTGGGGGCACTCCTGACCCTCCCATACATACTCAGTTTCAGAAATCAGAGCTGGGGCAGACGATAACGACCATTCTGGACGCCTTTAGGGCTAAGCAAGCTCCGGTGCAACAACCAGCCCCGAGCTCTAACTGGCTGAGCACATTTTGAGCTCTCTCCTCTTCTACCTACCTTGGGGTAGAGTTGGTCGTGTGTACTGAGGAATGGCTTGACACGATGCAGGAGTTGATGGCAGGAATCAGATGTCCAGCCAATATGGTTGTGACCCTAGTAGTGTCACTCTTGGAATTGCATGCGAAAAGGTGGTGGAAGTCCCTCATGGGCTCCACCTTCCCAGGCCGGGTTTACACGGAAATTAGTTGTAGTGAGTTTTCGGGAGCATTCTTAGAACACTTCATTCCCTTGTCCGCTCGTGACGAACTTGAGGAGTGATTACTGCAGCTCAAGCAGGGATCCAAGATAGTTACTAAATACCAGCGGGAGTATCAACATCTCGCTAAATTTGACGACTCTTATTAGTTGGATGATCGGTGCTATGCAAAATGATTGTACAAAGGCTTGCGGGATCCCCTGAGGCAAGCCCTTTTGTTTATTACAGATTCAAGCTTAGCAGAGATAATTGATATGGCGAAAAGGCTAGAAGCAGAGCACATGGGGGTCCAAGCTGGTAACAAGGGACCTGCTGTGGGTGTGATAGAGGCAGGTCCCAGCTTCAAGAGGAGATAGGAAATCAGAGGAAGAGGAACCAATAGAGGTGGCAGGAATTTCCACCAGAACTAGAGAATGGAATGGCCAGCTACGCAACCAACACTACCTTCACCACAACAAATGTATGTACAAACTAGGGAGTAGTATGGACGCGTTTGTTTCCAACGTAACCAGCCGGACACATCCTACGTCATTGCCCGTAGCTAGGTAGAAATGTCCCCCTACTCTTCCTCCGCCAACTCCAAGAGGATGAGGACACATGCGTGGTCGAGGACAAGTACCGCGAGGAAGGAATCCTGGGCAGGCGCTGGAGCAGGTGTTCGCTCTTGATATGGTGCATGAGAGAAATCCTCAGAATGTGATTGTAGGTATGTCTTGATTCGATTTAACCATATAATAATTCCTTATTAATTCGCATAGGATATGCTAGAAGTCTAGCTTTATGCCTTTATAATTGATACTTAGGCACCGTAGTGGTTAGTGGGAAACCAGCCCACACTTTGTCTGATACCGGTGCAACTCACTCTTTCGTTTCGGCAGACTTTGTCAAAGACTTAGAAAGAATGCAACATTTCACCGGTATCACTCATAGGGTACGCCTCCCCGATGGATCCGAAATGACTTCGTCTGCGAAGTGCGATTTTTAAGTACTTATCGGAGGAAAATTCTTTGAAACCCCTACAACGGTATTGAAGATGCCAGATTTTGATCTCCTTCCGAGCATGGATTGGTTGAATTGGCACCACGCCACGATTGACTTTGCAGCGAAATAAAATTCCCCGAGGCACGAAGACTCAGAAATCATTTTCCAAGGTATTAAGCTCATACCCCGAATGTTGTCTTTAATTCAGGCCGTAAAATCCCACATGAAGGGGGACGAAGTGTATATGATATGCTTCGAACTAAAAGAAATGACAAATAGTGTGAAAGATGTGTGTGTGGTGCGAGATTTCCCCGAGGTATTCTCTGAGAAATTACCAGGAATAACTCCACATAGAGAAGTGGAATTTTAGATAAAGTTAGTGCCGGGTGCCAAGCACATCTCTCGGACCCCGTATAGGATGGCCCCAAAAGAACATGTCGAGTTCAGAGTTCAGTTGAAGGAATTGGTAGAGTCAGGGTTCGTTCGCCCAAGTTCATCGCCTTGGGAGCCCCTATTCTATTTGTTAAGAAGAAGGATGGAACGTTAAGATTGTGTATAGATTATTAGGAGCTCAACAAATGGACGGTACAGAACACCTACCACTTACCCCAGATTGATGAGTTATTCGACCAGTTGGTAGGTGTGCATTGATTTTACAAGTTGGATCTGCACTCGGGGTAATACCAATTGAGAATACAAGAGGGAGAAATTCAGAAGACAACCTTTAGTTCAAGGTATGGTTTATACGAGTTCACCGTGATGCCGTTTGGGCTCACCAACGCCCTTCAACATTCATGAGTTTTATGAATAGAGTGTTTGAACCGTACTTAGATGTCTATGTCATCGTTTTCATCGATGACATTTTGGTCACTTCAAAGACGGAGGATGAACATGTTGAACACTTGACCTTAGTGTTGAAGAAGTTGAAGGAGCATTCCTTGTTCGCTAAGTTCAGCAAGTGCGAATATTAGCTCCGTGAAGTCGCCTTCTTAGTCCATGAGATCAGTGGTGCTGGATTTGCAGTAGAACCGGGCAAAGTGCATGCTGTGAAGGAATGGGCGCCTATGAAGTCAATGGCTGATGTGCGGAGTTTCCTTGGACTTTCTAGGTACTATCGTAAGTTCGTGGAAAGATTTTCTAAGTTTGACCTTCCTCTCACTGCACTGGCAAAGAAGGGCATGCCATACGAGTGGACACCCAAGTGCAAAGAGGCATTTCAAGACCTAAAAGATAGACTTGCGACCACACCTATTCTAGCTCTTCTAGCAGGGAAGGAGGGATTTCAAGTGTACACTGATGAGTCGTACCAAGGGATGGGAGCCGTGTTGATGCAACATGGGCATGTGATTCATTATGCTTCTAGGCAACTAAAGAATCATGAAGCCAATTATCACTTACATGATTTGTAGTTGGGAGCAGTGGTGTTCACCTTGAATATTTGGAGTCACTATTTATATGGCGTCCACTGTGAGATCTTTTCGGACCATGAGAATTTAAAGTATATTCATGTAACGCCCCGAAAATTGTATTTGGGTCGGTCGCGAAAAAGGGGATTTTTGGTGCCTTATAGGGGTACACGGCCTAGGACACGGGCGTGTCCAAAGCCGTGTCTGGCTAGTGATTTTTGGCCGTTTTCATCCCGAGAAGAACACGACCAGGAACACGGCTAGATGACACGGGCATGTCATTGGACAAGGGCGTGTGCCTACCCGTGTCCCTACCCATGTGCAGTTGGGTCGTGTCCGTTGCCGTGGCGGTTATGCGTGACACGCCCTCGGACACGGGCGTGTCGAGGGACCCGACACGGGCGTGTCTTGTGGGACATGGGAATGTCTGAGCCCGTGTGCCGTTTCTTCGGTCGACGATCGTGCCTAGATCGAGGCACACGGCCTGGGACACGGCCGTGTGTCAAGCCGTGTTCGGCCCAGGTTTGGAGATTTTTGAGCGGATCTGAGCCGTTCGTTTTCTTTAATTAAAATCCAACGGCCCAGATGGCTTCCTGCTCTGTTAAGGCCGGGAATAGGAGGGTTCATCCTTCATTTCTCTCCAACCATTCTCTCTCTCAAGGAGTTGGAAAGAGGAGGAAGAAGGAAGGGATTCCGGCCGCCGGCGGAGCATCGGAGCACCGTTTCGAAATCTGAGAGCGGATCAGAGGAGGAAAGTTTGTTGCGAAGACTTCCATTAGTGTAGTTTTCCATGGCACCAAAACGAACTACAAGGGTAACGATTCTCAACTTGAGCGTGTGAAGCTCTTTCTTTCTGCATAGGGAATCCCTCTCCCGTGAGTGTGCGGTGAGTGCGTGGTGTTCCTTGGGGTTGATGTGAATAGTCCCCCTTTTGTTGCATATAGAGTCCGGAATCGTAAGTACGGGCATATGCATTGTGTGTGAAGCCTACCTGGATGTGAATTGTCTGGATCGGTGATGTTGCATTTGATATGTTTTACCGGAGAAGACTCCGTGCTTTGGGTTTTTCGGGTTTCTACGCGGTAGATTGCAGCAGGGATCCTTGGAGGTTAGCTTCAAGGCGCACCCGGAAAACTGAGCGGAAATGTGTTCTGCTAACTTGGCGGTCTGGGAACCGGCCTTGATCATAACTGGGTTATGAGATTGTTTGGAAAATTTTGGGATCCGAGAGAAGCTTGGCCCGCGCGTAGAACTTAAATTGTATATGCGGCGTGAGCAATGGGCAAGTGGAATTGGACCTAGGCTATGTGGAACGGTGCGAGAAATCCGAAGACGGGCACTGGCCGTTGGCATAGTCGGAGCTTTAGACGGTGGTCAGAAAGGCTAAATGCTCACTTGGTTGCCATCTTTGGGATGGTGGTGAAGACACTAATATGTTAGGATTCACCGTTAATGTGCCCTGAGTACACGGAGTGTTTGGTCGTGCGAGCCTACACCTGTGGCGTAGTATAGTTGCGCTTTATTATTTTACTAGGCTAATGTTATGCAGGAAAACGAGCACCGCCGTCCCGAGTAAGGGGCAGGGTCGGTATAATTTGGTCGGCTTTTAGCTGACCGTTGCTTTATTTGCCACCGTGCAGTGGAATGTGCTTGCAGGTGCTGCGGAGCAAAGTGCCAAATAGCGGGCTGGAGCCCATGTTGCTGTGCTAGCCCTAGAAGGCCGTAGAATAGTTGTTTTTTACTTTTATCATGTGTGGCCGGCCTGCGAGCCGATATATGTAAGACATGTTTTATTAAGTGAACATTTGTAAGGCCATAAGGCCATGTACCTTTTCAGTGTATTTGGATTTCATTCTTGTGGTTGTAGTCGTGGACATTCATATGTATTGGATTTAAGATTTGGGTTCCTTCAACTTTGAAAGCTTCCGCTAGAATGCTCTGTGTAGGACGAGTAGTCTTAATTGGACAGTTTGTATATTCATATGTAACCCTACCGACTATCTGTGGTATATGGCGTCAGGTTCAAGCTGGACCTTCTGTTATATGTCATGCGACGGATGGAGGTGTTACAATATGGTATCAGACTTCTGGTTATGGTCAGGCTTAAATGAATTCGTGGGCGAATTCTTTTAAGGGGTGGTGAGCACACATGTGCGTCATCATTATAACATCAAAAAGAACCCATGAATGTCCACTTAGGAATGAAAAATACACTTGTTTTGAGGAATCTGCGTGTTCCTATAGTTGCTTTTTGCAATTTTGCTTAGTCACTTATTGGTATTTTGTACGACTATAGGTGATCGGGAGTGACGCAGAGCCGACAAAACGTCTGGTTTCTGAGAATTATAGTGCACCCAACGTCGTGCTGGAGACCCCTCCATCATTTGAAAACATAAGAAGAATCGTTGAAGTGGTGCTCACTGTAACCAGTGCACAGCAGGGAAGTAACGTGAAACCTTTTGTCCCTGTGCTAACTTCCATGTCGGGTGGTGTTTTGGATCAAAGGACTTTAAGAAGGCCAGCAGGCCAGCAGTTGAACATGTCCTTAGTGCAGGGTACGCACTCAGTCGATGAGTATTTGCAGGCGTTCCTTTTCATAAGTCGCTACCCATGCTTTGAATTGGAGAACGAACAGTCTATAGTTGATAGATTCTATAATGGGCTGCGTGGTGAGCTGCGAATCCTACTGGTAGGACCAAAGTTATTGGGATTCCGAGCCCTGGTGGAGTCGGCTAGATCGTTGGAAGTAGATTTGGGGAGGATTCAACCGATGCCAGTGAGTGGGGTATCGAACTCTGAAAATCCTAGGAGGACTGCATCCCGCAGAACGTCCAAAGAGGGGGCTAAGGCTGAGACTAGCAAAGTTATGTACAACTGTCGAGCTTGTGGCAAGAAAGGGCACTTTGCCCGAGAATGTTTGGATGGTGCTCAGAAGATTAAGGAAGCTATGTCAGGAGCAGGTAAGGACTCAGGAGAAAAGAAGGCAGAGTTCAAAGTGCCTAGTTCTAAGTCAGGATTCCGCAGATAGAACAAGAAGTAGAGGACTTCGAACTCAGCCCCTTCGGCTGATGCATCGGGGGCAACTACAAGTCGAGTCCCTGGAGCTTGCTACAACTGCGGGAAGACAGGGCATTTTGCTCGTGAGTGTTGGAGCGAACGTTCAAAGTTAGAGAGGAAACCTGGAGTGACCTATGAGGAGAAATAGAAGGCGGTGGAGTCAACCGCATCCCATCATGCTCCAGCCCAGCCTAGAGTCTACAACCTTGGTCTGCAAGAGGCCAGAAAGAAAGCAGACGTGGTGACAGGTATGAGTTAAATTACAGTAGTTTAACTTTCATAGTTGTTACCTCTTTTGTTTGTTAGCTTTCTATTGTTGATGCTAGGATTTGTGTTGATCTTTGAGTTTCCGGTGAGAGCCCTGTTTGATACGGGAGCATCACATTCCTTCTTGTCCAAAAAATTTATATCGCGCATCGAAGTTCCATCCTCGATGACAGAAAACAAGTTGGATGTGTTGTTGCCCAATGGGTGCTCAATGCGTGCGGATAGGATCTGCGTAGTGAAGATTCGGTTTGGAGACCAGGAGTTTGATTTGCGAGCATTGACTCCACCGTTAGTGGAGTTCGATGTAATTTTTGGTATGGATTGGCTCCCGGAGCAGGGTGCATGCATCGATTGCAACCATAAGGAAGTTAAGTTAGGTCTGAACAATGATCGGGAGACTATTTTTGTGGGCATGAAGGGGTCAGGGAAAGTTTTGATGTCGGCCCTTCAGGTGTTCAAGGCAGTTCGGTCTGGGGCAGAGCTGTTTTTCACTCTAGTGCAGACTTCGACACCTAAACCAAGTCTTGACAGCACCCCAGTTGTGTCTAAATATCCTGATGTGTTCCCAGATGATCTCCCAGGAGCCCCTCCTCAGCAGGAGATAGACTTTACTATAGAGCTGGTACCGGGTGCCAAACCGGTGTCACGCTATCCATATCGAATAACGCCAAGAGAGATGGCAGAGTTGAAGGTGCAACTACAAGAGTTGCTAGAACAAGGTTATGTGCGTCCAAGTTCGTCTCCTTGGAGCGCACCAGTCCTCTTTGTTAAGAAGAAAGGTGGGAGCTTGCGGCTTTGTATCGATTATCGGGAATTGAACAAGCTTACGGAGAAGAATAAGTATCCGATTCCGAGGATTGACGACCTATTTGATCAGTTGGTTGGGTCAATGGTATGTTCGAAGTTAGATCTGAAATCCGGACACTACCAGTTGAGGATAAGGGAGAGCGACATCCCAAGACAGCATTCAGTACGTGGTTTGGGCATTACGAGTTCACGGTCATGCCGTTTGGGTTGACGAATGTGCCATCCGTGTTTATGGATCTGATGAACATGACGTTCAGAGAGTACCTGGATCGTTTCGTGATAGTATTCATCGATGATGTCCTGGTGTACTCGCGGTGCAAGGAGGATCACTACAATCATCCGCACATGGTGTTAGAGGCGTTGAGGAGAAATCAGTTGTATACTAAGTTCTCCAAGTGTGAATTCTGGTTATCCTCGATAGCGTTCCTTGGTCATGTTGTCAGTGGAGAAGGGATAGCTGTGGATCCGGCGATGATAGTTGCGATACGAGAGTGGCCTGCTTTGACTACAGTGGCAGAGGTCCGAAGTTTTCTGGGGCTTGCTGGCTACTACAGGCGCTTCATAGAGAACTACTTGCGGATAGCGCTACCACTCACGACGTTGACTAGAAAGGATCAGAAGTTTGTGTGGTCTCCGGAGTGCGAACAGGCTTTTGAAGAGTTGAAGAGGTGGTTGACCACGACGCCTATTTTATGTTCGCCAAGTGGAACCGAAGGGTTCGAGATCTATAGTGATGCTTCAGGTAATGGTTTGGGCTGTGTTCTGTTACAGCAAGGGAGTGATAGCCTATGGTTCACGACAACTGAAGGTTCATGAGAGGAATTATTCGGTCCACAACTTAGAGTTAGCGGTCGTGATATTTGCTCTAAAGCTTTAGAGGCACTACCTGTATGGTGTAAAGGTCGATATTTACACCGATCATAAGAGCTTGAAGTACCTATTGGACCAAAAGGATCTGAATATGAGGCAGTGGAGGTGGATGGAGTACTTAGGGGACTACACCTTCAAGATACATTATGTGCCTGGGAAGGGAAATGCAGTGGCAGATGCGTTGAGTCGCGGACTCCGGCACAGGCCAACTTGTTATCGGTGCATGATGAGAGGTTGGTCCATGAGTTGGAGGCTTTGGAGATATCTTGCGTCGACAAGCAGTCTAGTGCCGAGGCGAAACTGTTTTGGACAGAGGTACAATGTGACCTAGCGGATAGAGTTCGACGGGCTTTGGTTCAGGATAGCAGCATGAAGCAGATCTTGGATGAATCTTTGGATGAGTCAAATTCCCAGTTTGTGGTTGAAGATGGGTTGCTAAGGAAGGACGGTCGTCTATGCATTCCTAGTGCGAATAATCTTTGGGAGGAGTTGATGTATGAGGCTCATCATACCAAGTACTCAATCCACCCTGGAAGCACGAAGATGTATAGAGACATGAAGAGATTATTCTGGTTGCCGGGTTTGAGGAAAGATGTAGCACTTTATATTGCCAAGTGCCATTCATGTACATTGGTGACGGCAGAATGCCAGAAACCCGGAGGTTTCTTGAAGCCCCTACCTATCCCAGAAAGGAAATTCGATGACATATCTATGGATCTTGTGCATGGTTTGCCGAGGTCACAGAAGGGAAACGACGCCATTTGGGTGGTCGTAGATAGGTTGACAAAGGTGTCACACTTTACTCTGAACAGGAAGGAAGGTCCGGTGGAAAAGTTAGCCAAACTCTACGTGGAGAATATTGTACGATTGCATGGTGTGCCCCGCGGTATTGTTAGTGATCGAGATGGACGCTTCACGTCGAATGACTGGAGGTTGGTGCATAGTCTGTTGGGTACTAAGCTAAAGTTCAGCACAGCCTTTCACCCGCAGACGGATGGCCAAACCGAGAGGGTCAACAGGAATATGGAGGACATGCTTCGCATGTGCGTCCTAGATTTCGGGAAGCATTGGGAGGATCACCTGTATATGGTGGAGTTTGCATATAACAACAGCTTTCAGGCGAGTATTGGTATGGCGCCTTTTGAGGCCTTGTACGGGAGGAAGTGTCGTACGCCGTTGTCTTGGTTGGAGGCTGGCGAATCGAAGTTGTACAAACGTCAAGCCGTGGAAGACGCCACTTCAATGATACGGACAATTCAGGAAAGGGTGAAGATCGCTCAGGATAGACAGTCAAAGTATTACAACGCCAAACATAGGAATGTGGAGTTCAATGTTGGTGACATGGTGTATCTAAAAATCAAGCCGTTCAAGGGTGTATCGCGGGTTCGACGCTTGAAGAAGCTGAGTTCGAGATACCTTGGACCATTTGAAATCCTAGAGCGCGTAGGCGAGGCGGCGTATAGATTGAAGATGTCGGCGGAATTGAGTGGGCTGCATGATGTGTTCCACGTGTCAGTGTTGCGTAAGGCAGTGCAAGAGCTTTCGCAGATCATTGCGGATAATCAAGTACCAGTTGATTATGAGTTGACCACAAGTGTCAAGCCAGTACATATTGAAGATGTTGCAGTCAAGCGACTCCGCAACAAGGATATCCGTATGGTTAAAGTCTGTTGCGACAATTGCGGACGTGAGGAGCTTTCTTGGGAGCGAGAGCAAGCTATGTTGGAGGAATACCCCGAGTTATTCCACTCAGGTATCATTTAGGTTTGCATACCTTTGCTTAATTTCGGGACGTAATTCCTTAAGTGGGGGAGATTTGTAACGCCCCGAAAATTGTATTTGGGTCGGTCGCGAAAAAGGGGATTTTTGGTGCCTTATAGGGGTACACGGCCTAGGATACGGCCGTGTCCAAAGCCGTGTCTGGCTGGCGATTTTTGGACGTTTTCATCCCGAGAAGAACACGGCCAGGAAGACGGCTAGATGACACTGGCGTGTCATTGGACACGGGCGTGTGCCTACCCGTGTTCCTACCAGTGTGCAGTTGGGTCGTGTCCGTTGTCGTGGCTGTTATGTGTGACACTCCCTCGGACACGGGCGTGTCGAGGGACCCGACACGGGCGTGTTTGGTGGGACACGGGCGTGTCTGAGCCCGTGTGCCGTTTCTTCGGTCGACGATCGTGCCTGGATCGAAGCACACGGCCTGGGACACGGCCGTGTGCCAAGCCGTGTTTGGCCCAGGTTTGGAGATTTTTGAGCGGATCTGAGCCGTTCGTTTTCTTTAATTAAAATCCAACGACACAGATGTCTTCCTGCTCTGTTAAGGCCGGGAATAGGAGGGTTCATCCTTCATTTCTCTCCAACCATTCTCTCTCTCAAGGAGTTGGAAAGAGGAGGAAGGAGGAAGGGATTCCGGCCGCCGGCGGAGCATCAGAGCACCGTTTCGAAATTTGAGAGCGTATCCGTGGAGGAAAGATCGTTGCGAAGACTTCCATCAGTGTAGTTTTCCATGACACCAAAACGAACTACAATTGTAACGATTCTCAACTTGAGCGTGTGAAGCTCTTTCTTTCTGCATAGGGAATCCCGCTCCCGCGAGTGTGCGGTGAGTGCGTGGTGTTCCTTGGGGTTGATGTGAATAGTCCCCCTTTCGTTGCATATAGAATCCGGAATCGTAAGTACGGGCATAGACATTGTGTGTGAAGCTTACCCGGACGTGAATTGTTTGGATCGGTGATGTTGCATTTGATATGTTTTACCGGAGAAGACTCCGTGCTTTGGGTTTTTCGGGTTTCTACGCGGTAGATTGCAATAGGGATCCTTGGAGGTTATCTTCAAGGCGCACCCGGAAAACTGAGCGGAAATGTGTTCTGCTAACTTGGCGGTCTGGGAACCGGCCTTGATCATAATTGGGTTATGAGATTGTTTGGAAAATTTTGGGATCCGAGAGAAGCTTGGCCCGCGCGTAGAACTTAAATTGTATATGCGGCGTGAGCAACAGGTAAGTGGAATTGGACCTAGGCTATGTGGAACGGTGTGAGAAATCCGAAGACGGGCACTGGCCATTGGCTTAGTCGGAGCCTTAGACGGTGGTCAGAAAGGCTAAATGCTCACTTGGTTGCCATCTTTGGGATGGTGGTGAAGACACTGATATGTCAGGATTCACTATTAATGTGCCCTGAGTGCACGGGGTGTTTGGTCGTGCGAGCCTACACCTGTGGCGTAGTATAGTTGCGCTTTATTATTTTACTGGGCTAATGTTATGCAGGGAAAAGAGCACCGCCGTCCCGAGTATGGGGCGGGGTCGTTATAATTTGGTCGGCTTTTAGCTGACCGTTGCTTTGTTTGCCGCCGTACGGTGGAATGTGCTTGCAGGTGCTGTGGAGCCGAGTGCCAAATAGCGGGCTGGAGCCCATGTTGCTGTGCTGGCCCTAGAAGGCCGTAGAATAGTTGTTTTTTACTTTTATCATGTGTGGCCGGCCTGCGAGCCGATGTATGTAAGACATGTTTTATTAAGTGAACATTTGTAAGGCCATAAGGCCATGTACCTTTTCAGTGTATTTGGATTTCATTCCTGTGGTTGTAGTCGTGGACATTCATATGTATTGGATTTAAGATTTGGATTATTTCAACTTTAAAAGCTTCCGCTAGAATGCTCTGTGTAGGACGAGTAGTCTTAATTGGACAGTTTGTATATTCATATGTAACCCTACCAACTGTCTGTGGTATATGGCGTCGGGTTCCAGCTGGACCTTCTGTTATATGTCATGCGATGGATGGGCGTGTTACAATTCATACTCAAAAGGAGTTGAATTTGAGGCAATGACGGTGGTTGGAATTTTCGTGTGATTACGAGTTTATGTTGAACTATCACCACGGGAAAGCAAACTCTGTGGCAGATTCCTTAAGTAGAAAAGTACCAGACTTGAGCCCTGAATCTCGGGTAATGGGTATGCAGTTGACTCGAGTGCTTGAAGAGATGGAAATGACACTGATATATAAGGACCACCCAAAGAAGTATACTGAGTATCTGGCTATCAAAAGAATGGTTTGTGATGTTTGAGATCGGATTCCGGCAAAGTACGGGAAGGATGCTGATCTTGCCCTAGTGGTTAAGTCAATTGAAGATGGATCTAATGATGAGTATTCTCTAAAGGACGGCCTTGTTCATTTCCATGGCCATCTCTACATTCCCAAGGGCGGTGAAATCCGGGAAGATATAATGAGAGAAGCACATTGTTCCAAGTATTCGGTGCACCCCGAGATGTATAAAGATTTACGAATGACCATGTGTTGGCCAGGAATGAAAAGGGATGTCAAGTTTTACGTTACACACTGTGAGGATACCAGAAGGTGAAGGTGGAGTGCAAGAGCCGTGGAGGATTATTACAGTCCTTGCCCATCCCCGAGTGGAAGTTTGAGGATATCTCCATGGATTTTGTGCACGACTTAGCTCGCTCATGCTCTGGGAATGATTCAGTTTGGGTAATCATGGATCGCTTGACGAAAGTTGCTAGATTCATTCCAATGAAGAAGGAAGCGCATGTTGATGTCTTAGTGCATCTCTTTGTAGAATAGTTTGTACGGTACCATGGGGTGCCTAAGATAATTGTCTTTGATCGTGATGGACGCTTTACCTCCAAGGAATGGAGGGAAGTGTAATCATACTTGGGCTCTCGCCTTACCTTCAGCACAACTTTTCATCCTCAGATGAATGGACAGTCTGAGAGGACTATTAGAACCATGGAAGACTTATTGAGGTTGTGTGTTAGATAGAGGAGAGCCGTGGGAAAGTCTCTTGAAACTAGTAGAATTTTCATAAAACAAGTGTCACCAACCTAGCATCGCCATGGCACCCCACAAACCTCTTTATGGAAGGATGTGTAGAACTCTGTTGCCGTCGATGTAGGATGAAGATCCAAAGGATTTGGGAAGCGAGTACATTGATGAAACCAATACGATGGTTAGATTGATACGAGATCACATGTTGGAGGATCAAAGTCAGCAAGCAAAGTAGTACAATAAGAAACATCGGTTGGTGGAAATTCAAGTGGGTGAGAAAGTATTCTTGAAGATCAGGCTGATGCATGGAGTATCACGAGTGTGTTGTATGAAGAAGCTCTGCTCGAGATATGTGGGGCCTTATGCTTTATTGGATAGGATTGGCCCCTTAGCTTATCGGCTGGAGCTACAACTAGAGCTGAAAAATTTGCACGATGTCTTCCATGTATTGTCACTTCAAAAGGCACTATTATGACCCGATCAACATGTCCCCACAATCGCGGGAGCAGTGGCAGCAGATAGATCTGCTCGACTAGTGTCGGTGCAGATAATAGACACTGAGATAAAGAACTTGCGTCGCAAGAGTATTCCTTTGGTAAAGGTGTTGTGGTCTAATCACGGGAAAGAAGAATTTACTTGGGAGTCGGTGGACCTGATGCGGAAGCGCTACCGGAAGTTGTTTCCCCAAGATAAATTTAAATAACGCACTTTATTTCGTCCTTTAGTTTACCCATAGCCTTAGCCTGATTTTGGGGACAAAATCTTTTATTTTATTTATAGGATTTGTAACGTCCCATTTCGCGCTATGCCTCTCACACGAGTTCTGAGTCAAGAAACTTGACTCAGGCTCGGGGTGCATTGGCAAAAGGTGCCGAGTGCATTGGATGAAGTGTTTGGTTTATTGACACCAAACGAATCGAAAGGGAAATGGACCAAGGGAAATTCTTCAGATATCATCAAGGATATCAGATGAATTCATCGAGTAACATTGGAGGAATGGTCAAAGGAAATTCGTCGGATATTATTGTTGATATACGATGAATTCGTCGAAAATAGGGTGATAGAATTCAATGGGTTAGAAGAGAAATTTGGTTAAGAGAAATTCGTCGAATACCACCATGGATATTCGACGAATTCGTCGTGAATCACAAAGACAGTTCAGCGAGTTTGGGGAAATTCGACAAGTATGACTTCAACCGTTCGTCGATATTTTATAGCTAATTCATTGATATTACGCGACGGGTCTCCCTGATTCGTCGAGTACCAGGAAGGCTACTCGATAAATTTACCTTATGCGATTTGCGGCACTGGATGGGTCCGCTGGCTGGTGCGTGCGGCTGAACCGGACTTCGAGATTCATGTGAATCGATAACTTGGACCAGTCATTTCAATGAGACCTAATTTAAGTGATAATAACGGGCGATCAACTCAGGTGATGACATGTGGCGGAGCGATTTAACCTTAATATGTGTTATAAAAAGAAGAAACTGAACACTAGCCATCTCTTACAATTCGTGCCGATACCTGTTGTGTGAAACCGATGGATCAGAAGAGTAAGATCGCAGATTGCCGGAGCCGAGCCTTCCCTTGAAGCATGATACCACAAGGAAGAAAGCCATGCCACAGAGGAGAGTAACAAGGTCCATGGCCGGAAATGATGTGAGCTTCTTACCCTCTCCTTTGGTGCTAGAGAGATGTCGACTAAAAAGAGTTATACTTGTGAGATGGAGATCTCCTAGTGAGAGGCCATGCTAGAATTTGTATCCTAGAAATGTGAAATCTTCAACCTCTCCTCTCTTCGATTGAAGTGGATGGGCTTGGTTTCGTGAAGAGATATGGCCTATTGAGGGTGAATAAGGGAGGAGTAAAAACTGTGGGAAGTGTAGAATAAATCGTTAGAGGAAGAAGACGAACTGATGTCGTTCATCCCACTTTAAGATGCATGCAGAAATCTATTTTTTGCGAGCAGCGAACTTCGGGGCTGTTTTCAAGCATGATGCATCCAGATCTGGGTCGTGGGATTAACATGAAAGTTGTAGCACATGGAAATACCTTACCATTGGATGGATACATGCCTTCACCAGATTATTGTAGCCCCAGGAATCCCTGGTTGAAGTTGTTGTCCTGTAAGCTTCCTGCACATAAAATTCTAAATTTAGTGTAGAACCAAGTTTGAACTTGGTAGAGACGTCATAGCATGGAAACGTTGGGGTTGGGTGAATTTTTTTAAGCTTAACAATGATGGATTGGTGATTGACGCGATTGATTGATAAATCTTCAAGAGAATAAGTGGTGTGACACAATGTATGTGGAAAGAGTTTGGAAGGGAAATATAGGAACAAAGGGTCGATGGGTTTTTGTTGATGGATACTTAGGTGATCAAATGGTTTGGCAGGTTGGATAGCACAAATGAACTAACTATGTGAATTGGAAGAGGATAATGCTTACTCATGGGATACATGGAGTATGGGAATGTGTTATGTAGTCCACTGCTTAGAGGTGCAACTCCCTAGGGGTAGCTGCGTGGGATTGAATGTGCTTGTCTGTTGGCTGCACCAGAATGATGTGTTGATAAGGGACTCGATGGGGAGCCCTTGCGTGCTATTGAGCAGTGGTTACGAATAATGAAAATGGACTCAGTGCAGAGATTTTGAATATGAAAATGCATGAGGTGTAAGTTGACACGCGGTGTCATAATCATGGGTTAAGTATAGTGTGGCAGGTCTATGGGCTTGCCAGTTGTCACACCGATGGGAGTTGGCAGATAGACTTGGACGGTTGTGTAACACCACAAAATTGTGAACAGGAATTCTGGCCACTATCGTTGGGTGACAGTGGGTATCATCGGTCGGCGGCAATGTTCAAGTGTTGAGCTCACTCAACACACTCGAGACACTTGACACATTTCGACGAATCATCGAAACGATGTCGCCGGGTGACAATGAATGTCGCTAGGTGATAGTGTCATGTGGCATTGGATACGTGTCGGTTAGCTGGTGAGCGACCAATGATCGGCGGTTGACTCGGTGTCAAAGCGGTTAAATCGATGTCGCCGAGCGACATTCGATAACGCCATGTGATATCACCAAAGTTTACTTTTCAACTCAAATCCAGGCCTTTTCTTCATTTTGATGGGCTGATCATGTGGCTAAGATTAAACCTGAGTCCACTTAACCAGAGGAGAAGAATAAAGAAAAATCATTCTCTTTCTCTTCCTCTCTCTGTTCACTTCATCATCTTCCTTGAGTGAAAAAGAAGGAGCTAAAGTTGGAAGCTAAGGGTTTGGGCTGAAGCTTGAATAGCTTGAAGAAGGAGATTCCCTCATCGGAATCAAGATTCGAGGCTAAATCCGTGGAGAGGAAAGCATCGTACGCATTTCCAACAGGATAGAACTCAAAAGCCATGACACATAATAAGACTATAAGGGTAACAATTTTCTCCTCGACAAGTAAAGTACTCAAAATGCATACTTGCATGGAACCCCTCACCAACAGGTGAAAAAGGGTGAATTCCAATGGGTAGATCGGTATGACACCAATGTATTCCTATATATAGATCCGAAAATGTAGAGTACGGAATATGAATGTTGTGAGAAGCCCATCCGGATAGGTTGGTCTGGATTGGTGATTGTTAATTTACGCGCCGGAAAAGACTCCGAGTATAAACGCGTACTTATACGGAGCTTGTACGGAATCTGTGGGTTCAACCTATGAAATGAGAGTAACAGGAAGTACTGGAGTTCAGCTCCAGAAAAAATCCCAAGGGAAAAATAACAGTTCTGGGAATTGTTGATGTCGCCAGGAGATAGTGACTATCGCCAAGTGATAGCTCCCAGTAAGCTATTTTGTGAGGCCTATATCGAGGAGACCTGTGGGCCATTGTATAAGAAACTGAGAGCTTTAAGTGCCCAGTAATGGTGGGTGCCAGCCTGAAATGGACAAAGCCGCGGGGCTTTACTGTGCCGTCTAGTTAAGTACCTATGAACGACTGAGTCATTAAGTTAAGTACC
Organism: Platanthera guangdongensis; assembly: GCA_039583875.1. NCBI lineage: Eukaryota > Viridiplantae > Streptophyta > Magnoliopsida > Asparagales > Orchidaceae > Platanthera > Platanthera guangdongensis. The sequence continues at coordinate 36,204,897 of CM077156.1, forward strand.
TTTGAATGGACCGACAGTCGTTAAGTTAAGTACCTCTGAATGGCTTAGTCGTCAAGTTGAGAACCTCTGAATGATAAAGTTAACCGTTAGGTCATGGACCTCTGAACGTTTGTGGTACATGGGAAGTCATGCACACCGAAAATGTGCCCTGAGTGCACAGGGCGTGAGGTCGATGTGCCTACGTCTGTGCTGAATGGTGCTTGAGTGCACTTTGATGTTGCCACTATATATATATGATGCATTGTTTGCCGGAAGGAGAATCGCTGCCTCAAGTAAGGGGCGGGATCGTTGTATACGGGACAACAAAATGCTGACCGTTGCTTTGTTTGCCATGTTTTGGTGGGTTGTTCTGTGTTGGTGCTAGAGAGCCAAGTGGGAAGTAGCGTGTTGAATCCCTTGTGCTGTGTTTGGCTGACAGCTGACACTCGAAGGCCCAAAGTCGAATTATTTATTGTTTTTCATGTGTGGTCGGCCTTCGTGACGAAGTATGAAATCACTTGTTGAATATTAATAGTTGTAATATTGCTGGAAGGCCAAAACATTTGTGTATATATATATATCATTCATGTTTAGTAGTGGACATTCCTATTGTGTTTATGATCATAAAATAAACTGGTTCCGCTAGAATGCTCTGAGTTAGGATGCGTTCGTATTTGAACTTGGATTTGGAAACAACTAGTAACTCCTTTACCTGTTTGTGGAATATAGTGTAGGGCCTCAGCCGGACCTTCTATCATATGCAATGTTACGGATGTGGGCGTTACAAATTGGTATCAGATTCCGTTCGCATTCTTCCTTTTTTCGAATTCGTGCTCAAAATTTGTTTATGGGGTGATGAACACGTGTATGTGTGATACAGTTATAACACAAATGAACCCATGAATGACCACTTAGGAATGAAAATACACATGTTTGAGGAACTTTCATGTTCATATTATTGCTTTTAGCAATAGTGTTGTTAAATTCTGTGTTTAACGATTGTAGGCGACTAGAAGTGGTGCGGGGCATCAAGAACCCCAGTGCTTAGCTGAGAGCAATGCGACAAATGATGGGCAAATACGTCTTCCTTTTGTTGAAACTACACGGTTAATTGTTGAAGTTGTCGTCGCGGTACTAAATACGCAACCAAGAGGTCAGAGGTAACCTCCTACCCCTGCATTCTTCTAGGAACCTGTTGGCGTGGTTGAACAAGTGGTGGTCAGACAAGTGTCCATTGAGCCAGTATCTGTAAGATGGGCGATGGAAGGGTAGTTTAAACACGTGATGCGTTTAAAACCACCTATGTTTGCGGGTATTGGAACCCCAACACAAGACAAAGATTTGCTCACGAGACCGCATAAAATCTTGACAGCAAATGAGACAGTGGAGTTGCAGAAAGCCATTATAGCTACCTTCTTGCTGGATGGTGAAGCAAGACTTTGGTGGGAGGAACTAGAACAACACCAGCTTGTTGGACGGTTATTGGTGGAGATCTCCATGGAAGAGTTCTCGAGGTGCTTTCTAGCATGATATATCCCATCTGTGCAGCATATCGTGATGGAAAATCAATTTCAAAGGTTAGCTCAAGGTGAGAGGTCGGTGGAAAAGTACTTGCATGAGTTTACACGATTGGGATGGTATGCAGGCTCGACGTTAGCAGACGAGGAGCGAAAGACAAACAGATTCTATGAGGGGTTGAGGGATGAATTGCGATTGCTTCCCTCAGGACCAATGACTTAGGGTTTTCTTACCTTGATTAATACGGCCCGTTCCCTTGAACTTGATATGAAGCCTGTGCAACGCAAGAATTATTTGGTGGTGAAGAAGCCAGATTTCACGACACCTAGTTTTTCAAACGATGGGTATAAACGGTGAAACAAGAAGCCAAAAACTTCTGCACTGGCTCCTTCTACGTTTACTTCAGGAGCAACTTCTGGGAAAGGTCCTTTCACTTGCTATATTTGTGGCAATGTGGGATATATGGATCGTTATTGTTGGAGTGGCCGTCCAAAAGCGAAAAAGAAGATAGATGCGACTTATGTAGAAAAGGGAAAGACAGTGATGGAATCAACTGCATCCCAGGCGCATCCCCGAGTATATAATCTTGGACAACAGGAGGCCATAAAACAGAGTGACGTTACATGTATGAGTTAAGATTCAATTTTTACTGTTTTCCATATAAAGTACCTTGTACGTTGCTTGTTTATGAATTGTTTATATTAGGCTTCGTCTTAATATCAGGCTATCCGGCGAGAGCACTGTTCGATACAGGTACTTCTGAATCCTTTCTATCTGAGGATTTCGTTAGGCGCATCAGAGTGCCTTCATTTTTGCCGACATATGGAGTGAATGTATTGCTACCTAATGGGTGATTAATGCGCTCGGATAGGTCCTGCTATGTGGAGGTGCGGATATGAAGCTATGATTTTGGTTTGGAAGCATCTGTACTGCCAATTTCAGAGTTGATGTGATATTTGGTATGGACTGAATCTTGGAGCAGCGTGATTACATCGATTTTAACTCTAAGGAAGTGCAACTGGGACAAAATTCTGAACGTGAGACTAAATTCGCGGGTATGCGAGGAGTGTGCAAGCTATTAATATTTGTTATTCAAGTGGTCAAAGCAGTTTAGAAAGGCGCGAAATAATTTTTCACGCTATTGGAAGCTGTTGAGCCAAAGCCCAGTATAGGTGACGTTCCTGTAGTATCGTAGTTCATAGATGTCTTTCCTAAGGATCTACCTGGGCTTCCACCCCCGCGTGAGATTGACTTCACTATTGATTTGGTGCCAGGTGCGAAACATGTGGCCCCCTCACCGTACCGTGTGGCGCCAAGAGAATTGGAAGAACTAAAAGTTCAGTTACAAGAGCTGCTAGAGCAAGGCTTTATATGTCGAGTATTTCACCATGGAGTATACCGGTGCTATTTGTGAAAAAGAAGGACGGAAGCTTGCGGCTATGCATAGATTATCGTGAGCTGAACAAGCTGCCAGAAAAGAACAAATATCTGATTCCTCAAATCATTGATTTATTTGATCAGCTGGCTGGATAACCTGTCTACTCGAAGTTGGATTTGAAGCCCGGCTATTGGAAATTGAGGATTTGGGAGAGTGATATTCCCAAGACTAGTCCTAGGTCACAACTGAAACGTTCTTGCCCTAAAGTGTATGGGGCGAATTCACGACCCCAGTCATGCACACTCGTACCCATCTAAGCTTTTAATGGTGACCCCGATGATCTTACTAGACACGTGGACTTGCCGAAGATGCACTTGATGAGCATGATTTCGATCCTTTTCAGAAAGACCACACCGCCCTTCTGAGTGAATCGGTCGAGTGAATGCCATCTTTTCCAGGTCACCTCTAACATATCTTGGCCCAGTATACCCCCTTCTACAAAGGTGTTCCTTTCCTCGTACTACCTTTCCTCTCTCCTCATCACCTCAAATCACTTACCTTCTTTTCTTTGAGCCCCTTCCAGCTCTGTCGACTACTGAAAGACTGGTCGCGGGTTCAACTCGGGATCTGATTTCAACTTGTTTTACAACATCCACCGAGGGTCTTCCTGACATGCCAGCTAATGGGAGCCCGATAGTGGGATCATCTCGGGATCCATTTTCAACTTGTTTCACAATATCCAACAAGGGCCTCCCAAACCTGCCAGCTAATTGAAGCTTGATAGCAGGATCGACTCGGGATCTAAATTCAACTTGTTTAACAATTTCCACTAAGGGCATTCCAGACATGCCAACAATGGGAGCCTGACTGCAAGATCAGCTTGAGATCTATTTTCAACTTGTTTCACAATATCCACCAAGGGCCTCCATGACTTGCCGACTAATGGGAGCCTAATAGCTGGATCATCTCGGGATCTAAATTCAGCTTGTTTCACAATATCCACCAGGGGATTTCTAGACCTGCCAGCTACTCGGAGCATCACAGGCAGATCAGCTAGGGTTCTATTTGTAACTTGTTTCATAATATCCACCGAGGCCCTTCCTAACCTGCCATGCAATGGGAGCCTGACCGCGATATCAGCTCGAGATCTATTTTCAACTTGTTTCACAATATCCACCGAGGGACTCCCTGACCTGCCAGCTAATGTGATCCTGGCAGCGAGATCAGCTCATGATCTAAATTCAACTTGTCTCACAATATCCACCGAGGGCCTTCTAGACCTGCCAACTAATAGGAGTCTGACAGCAGGATCAGATCGAGATCTATTTTCAACTTATTTCAAAATACCCATAGAGGTCCTTCCTGACCTGCTTGCTAATGGTAGCCTAATAGCAGGATCATCTCGGGATCTATTTTTGACATGTTTGGCAATATCCACCAAGGGCCTACCTGACCTGCCTGCTAATAGGAGGCTGACAGCAGGATCAGCACTAGATCTAAATTCAACTTATTTCATAATATCCATCGAGGGCCTTCCAGACCTAGCAGCTAATGGGAGCCTGATAGCGAGATCAGCTCAGGATCTATTTTCAACTTATTCACAATATCCACAAAGGCCCTCCCTGATCTGCCACCTAATGGTAGCCTGATAGCAGGATCAGCCTGAATATAAATTCAATTTTTTTCACAATATCCATCGAGGGTCTTCCTGGCGTGCCAGGTAATGGGAGCCTAATAGTCGGATCAGCTCGAGATCTATTTTCAAATATCTTTCAGGCAATAAGGGGGAACATGCTAAGAAGGAAAAACTGTTAGAAAAATAAACACGTTTCTTATTCATACTCAGGGATCCTGGTGTGATTGATGGTTACCCCCTCTACATTTTGTAGGTGATTGCCCCATGATTTGAGTGCTTCCTTGATAACACAAGGACCCTCCCAATTTGGATTGAGCTATCTATCTAACTCCGACCTCCCGGCCTCCATCTTCATTTTTCAAGATGAGATCTCCCTTTATAAATTATTTGATGCGTACATGTTTGTTGAAATACCTGGACATTCGACGTTTGACCTCCTCTTGTCTAATGGTGGCTAAGTTGTGAAACTCTTCCACCAGGTCCAGTGAGAGCTACATCTCGTCTTCATTCTCAATTCTATAGTCTTCGTCTCCTTCTTATGCATTGACCACCCGTGGTGACATGACCTCGAACTCCCAGGGAAGTATGGCTTCACTTCCATGTGAAATCTTGAATGGAGTTTCCCCTATGTTGTTGTTGGGCGTGGTTCTCAAGGCCCAAAAGACTCACGGAAGCTGCTCCACCCATCTTCCCTTTAGATTCTCAACCTTATTTTTCAATAGGTTCACGATGATCATATTTGCCACCTCCACATGCCTGTTACACCTGGGGTGATGGACCGACACAAACCTAAGATCAATTCAGAGCTGGATCCAGAAGGTGATAAACTCATCACAGGCGAATTATGGACCACTATTGGTGAATATAGCTTGGGTAAACCCATGCCGATAGATGATCTCTCCCCCTACAAAGTTATGGATAACCTGAGAGGTCACCTTGGCTGGATCCTTGACTTCCAGCCACTTTGATAAATAATCGATCATGACAAGAAGGAATCTCCTTTGCCCGCTAGCAAGGAGAAAAGGCCCCACCACGTCCATTCCCGAAATTTCAAATGGCCATGGTGTCATGATACATCTGATTATCTGGGCTGATAAACTCATAACTAGCGAATTATGGTCCGGTTTTCCTGACTATAGCTTGAGGAAACCCTTGCCGACAGATGATATCTCCCCATACAAAGTTACGGATTATGTGAGAGGTCAACTTGGCCAGTGCCTTGACTTCTACCCACTTTGAGAAATAATCGAACATGACCAGAAGGAATCTACTTTGCTCGTTGACAAGGGGAAAAGGCCCCACCAAGCACATTCCCCAAATTGCAAATGGCCATGGTGACGTGATACTTCTGAGTCTCTCAGCATGCAGGAGCTAGAGTGGCGTGAACAATTGGCATTTATGACATTTTTACATGAATTCTTCTGCATCTTTGCTCAAGGTTGGCCAAAAGTACCCTCGCCGAACTATCCTGCCTTCCAAGGTACTGCTCCTTGAGTTGCAACCACACTCTCCTGAGTGGACCTCCTCTAAGATCTTTAGAACCTCTTCTTTAGCTACACACTTGGCCAGAAGTCCTGAGAGAGTTTTCCATAATAGCTCTCTTTCACACAACAGATAGTAAGCCGACTTGTGTCTGAAGCACTTCTTGTCTGAACCTCCCCTAGGTATTCGCTGGTGGTCAAAAATGTGAAGAATGTGTCCCTCCATAAGGGGAAATTATCTATTTCAATTAGCTCTTCCTCCTCTATGGACGGTCGGAATAAGTCCATCACGGTCCCTCCTACCCTCGAACCAAACTTGGTAAGCCAATCTGCTTCAACACTCTCTTCCTGCCGTACATGCTAGATCGAGAATGTTTGAAACCGCCAATAAGGCCCCTTACCTTAACCAAGTATCGTTGCAGGGTCATCTCCCTTATCTCAAACTCTCCCTTAACCTACGAGGCCACTACCATAGAATTCGTTAACACCACCACATCAAGCACCCCCTATTTATAAGTGAATCATATCCCCGTAATGAACGCCTCATACTCTACCTAGTTGTTAGTAACATGGAAGTGTATCACTATGACCTGCTCAATCTTCGTCCCCTAGGGGCTTTCCTAGACCGCCCCTTATCCCGAAGAATGTATTCCTGAAGCCCCATCAACCATCAACTCCAAGCAACAAGTTGCCTTAGTCCTGCCTCTTCAGACTCCACCACACAGTCTGCCAAGAAGCCCGCCACCGCTTGAGCTTTAAATGACATGCATGGGATGAAGGAGATGTCATACTCGCTCAACTCCATCGACCATTTTACCAGCCTTCCCGAATGCTCCACCACTTCAAAGATGTTACGCAATGGATGGTCAATCACTACTCGGATCAAGTGAGCTTGAAAGTAAGGTCAGAGTTTTTGAGCCAAGAGGACAAAAGTAAATGCTAACTTCTCCAGGATCAGATCCTGAGCTACACCTTCCTCAAAACTGGCTCACTTAATAAATTGGTAGCTGTATCTTACCCTCCTCTAGAGCTAACACAGAGCTTATATCCTCCACCCCCACTCTGAGGTACAATGTAAGATCTTCTCCTTCTTTGGGTCCCTGGAGCAGAGGAGCCTTGGAGAGATAATCCTTCAAAGACTGGAAAGCCTCCTCATATTCCTTAGACCAATCAAACTTCTGATTCCCCCATAGTACCCTGAAGAAGGGTAAACACTTTTCTCCTGCCTGAGAAAGAAACCTGCTCAACCATACAAGCTTCCCAGTCAGGCGTTAAACCTCCTTGGCACTCCTCGGCGATTCCAGCTCCATTATTACTTTCACTTTGTCTGTATTGGGCCACACCCCAGTGGGAGTCAAGAGATGCCCAAGGAACTTCCCTCAGCTTGCTCTGAAAATGGACTATTGGGGATTCAGCCTCATTTTAAACGCTCACAAGATGAAAAAGTTTCCTCCATGTCTTGAAGGTGAGAGCTCACATCCTTACTTTTCACCAAAAGATCATCTACATATACTTCCAAGTTTCTCCTGCTCTGCCCCAAAAGACCTTATCCATCATCTTTTGATAGGTTGTCCCTACATTCTTCATGCCAAAGGGCATTATATTGTAGCTATAGCATACACTGCTCGTGATGAAGGACACATCCATTATATCTAGAGGGTTCATCCTGATTTGGTGATAACCTGAAAAGCATCCAAAAAACTCATTACTGGGAGACCGACTGCCGTGTTAACTAGAGCGTCGATTCGAGGTAAGGGATAACAATTCTTAGGGCATGCTTTATTAAACAAAGAGATGTCTACACACATTCTCCATTTACCATCCCCATTTTCACCATTATAATATTTGAGACCCTGACCGGAAACTGGATCTCTGACACGAAACTGACCTTTAGAAGTTTTTCCACTTCCTCTTTGATAGGCCCTTGTGCCTGTCAGCCAGATTCCTCTTCTTCTGGCGAATAGAGTGGACCTTTGGGTCGAGATTCATCCGGTGACAATCCACGTCTGCATTGATTCCGGGCATATTCGCCTTGCTATAAGCGATGACAACCACATACTTTTGGATTCATATCAGCATCCTCTCTTGATCCTGTAGCCCGAGCCTTTGTTGACCCGTACCTTCTCTACCATACCCACTCAGGTGAGAACCCCCATCTCCACCACTGCTTCTACTAGCTCTAGCCGGGACTGCTCCTCCCAATCTTCAACTCCCCACTCTCCTCAAGCTAGGTACTCCTCTTCTAATGCTTCCTCCACATCACCAACTCATCTTCTCCCATTGGCTCTCCTTCCTTTCTTCCCTCCTAGGAAGGAACTACTCCCGCCTTAAATCCGTCGTCACCTCCTCCATCACCAAATCCATCTCCTCGGCCTCTCCCATCCGTAAGATGGTGTTTACTGCGGTGATGTAGCATTGCCTTGCCACCTTAGGATCTCCTCGGATCCAAACCTGCACCCCACATCATTGAACTTGAGGCACTGATGGAAGGATGAGGGGACACACCAGAAATCGTTGATGAGAGGCCGGTCGAAGATGTCATTGTAGCTGCTGGGGGCATCTACGATCACAAACTGATAATTACGGGATTGACCACCAAGATTCACGTTTAGCCCCATGCGTCCTTCCACTTCCTTTCTCTCCCCGAGAATTCGAAGTACGGTCCATCCGATGCTAGTGTCGTCTTCGCCTCCACCTTCATTCCAACAACCGCCTTCTTAAAGATGCCGATGAACGAGCTCCTATATCTACCAGGATCTGAGAGATGGTGAAGTTCTCGACTGTTATCTTAATTACCGGCACGTCACAGAATGGAAGTTCTCGACTGTTATCTGAATTACCGGCACGTCACAGAATGGATCCTCATGATCCGACATGTTTCTTGAGGTGAAGGTAATCCTCTCCACGGGGGGGGGGGGGGGGGGGGGGGGGGGGGGCAGGGTTTGGGATGTCAAAGTGATGCTTTGACGGAACACGGTTTGGAAGCTCCTCTTACAGGTGTCCTCGATTCCCCCCATGTTAATCACTCCAAAGCTCCTAGACCCTCCTATGTCAGCCCGCTCTTTACATCTATCAACATCTGACCTCATGACCACTTCCTCGTTATTTACTGCTGGCGGCTGCTATCCCTGTCTTCTCTCCATTCTAAACTCCAGAAACTCTAGGCAGGTGGCCTTTGCGTGACCTTCCACTTGATGGAAGTCACAGTATGGAAACTCCGCCTCCCTCCCTCTCCTTCCCCTCAACCGTTCCTCCTCCTCTCTACCCTTCCCCGTACTATTGATATGGCTTCATGCTCTGGGGGAGGGGTGGCCTTAGACCCTGCCTCCAACATTGAGGGTTAAACCTCCCCTGCCCCTAGTAGTTCCCCCCTCCTTGGAACCCTCTTCCTTGACACTAGTTAAGTCCCCCCCTACTTCCTCTATGCCAGCTGGTTGTTGGGTTCTTGATAACTCCACACCTGTTGTTGTGTTTGGAAACCTTGCCCTCTAGGCTTATCTCTCCTTCTCTCATCCTTATGCGTGCTTACTCCCTGCTCACTCTCTTCACTTCCTCCCAACCTGGCCAGCTTCCTAGCAAAGTTGGGGTTCATGCCTCACCCTCGACCTCCTTCGCAGCTCTCTACATCACCTCCTGGAATGACAACGGTGACCTCCGCTTCAATGCCACCCTGAGGAGACCTTCTCGGAGCCCCAACGTGAAGGCCATCATCAATATAAACCATGACACCTCTTCTATGACATGGACTTCCTCCTAGAACATGTCTATATAGCTGGTCAGGGTTTCTTTCATCCCCTGCTATTGTTAAAAGGAACTTAGCGCCCTTTCTTCCTCTTCATTGAAGTCGAGAATCTCAACAAGAATGCCCGACGCAAATCTGCGTAGTATTAAATTGAGCCGGTGCGAAGCTGGTGGAACCAGTCCTTTGCCTTGTCTTTGAAGGACATAACAAAAATTCGGCACTTGAGCGAGTCAGACCTTTGTCTGATGGAGACCGCATTCGCCTTCGAGGCTCGTTAAAGGGTGAATGCGAGTTCAGCCCAGCACTCGACTGACTCTGTGAAAGCTTCCCTACAAGTGCTTTAAGGCGCGATCCTTGGGCGAGTCCGTGATGAAGTCTGCACTCCCCCATAGGCATGCCAGCCTCTCCTGTCTTGGGCGAAAGCTTATTGATGCATTGGGCAAGTGCAGCTCCACCTACCCCTCTTACCATTCTGACTAACCCGAACCTGAGGGCCCTATAGTTATGCCTTGGACTCGTCAGAGGGTCTCACTCAGTGAATACGGTGTTGCAGACTATTAGCCAATGTTTTTGATCTAGTCATAAATTAAAATACTGAGAGAGCAATATTTAGTAGTTATCCATTTCCTTAAGTCACTTTAAAGTTAGGGTTCTTATAATTTTAATCTAACTTTATTTGATAATTTCTACAATTTTGTTTGCTAATTAGTTATCTTGAGGTATTTTTAGCAAAATATTTTCCTCTTTTCAAATTGCTTTCATAATTCAGGACTTAACACTTGAATTCCTAAAATTTATCTTTTTCTTACTTTTGATTTAAGGAAGCTTTGGTATAATTATAAATTATATTACTGTCTTATAAGATAAATCTCATACTTTTTCTCTCAATATCAAAATGTCAAGAATCTGGGTATCTAACGAGTAATACTTATATGTATTTTTTGGTATTAAATTTAGTATAATTTTAGTATGAATTGTTAGTATTTTATGTATTTTCTTTTATTAAACATTGATATCACACAGGCTGGTGGCATCCAAAGCATACCACCGGAGGGCCTCCTCTATCATCAAATCTCTGCGGCTCCTGGATATGTGGTAGTGGGTCTGGCACTGCGGGAGGTCGCTGCTCTAGCTTAACACCAGGATGGGGATGTCCTCTACCTTCATTGTGCCTCATGAACTCGCACCACCGCGGCGCTCTACTTCTCTCACCATTTTACATCTCCTCAGCTGGTCTCTACACTCTGCCCATCACCATCAGATGATCTGCCTCTCACTTCTTCGTTGTCTCGATAATCTTTGCCAAACTAGCCTCTGAGATGAACAGAAGATCTTGCCTCAGCGAGTACTAAAGTCCTCTATAAAATTTCTTTGCATAGTCCTCACTCATGAGACTAGCGATTCCTCTGATACCAACTTTAAAATCTCTCCTCCCGGGAATTGAGCAAGGCCGGGGAGATATTTTATACCCAAGATTGTATCCTTATAATGACACCAACTACGAGTTAGTTTTCACCACAAGTCAGTGACCCTGCCGGCAAATAAGATCTTTCACACAACAAGCAAAAGAAGAAGTAAACATGTCCACACATCACAACATAGATATATATATAAATAATACAGGTACACATGACATAAATGAAAGAGTACAAGTAATAGGGTATATTCCTAGTACATGAACATCATAAAATATCACTCTCTTTTGACTAACAATGTGGAATCTAAACCATACAATCAGCAACCTGATGTAGGGTAGTAGTTGTAGTGTGTGGCTGTGGCTCCTCAGATCCTGGTGTCTCAATCTCTGGCTCCGCCCGGTCGAACTGCGGCGGCATCTCCATGTGTCTCTAAAATGATGTGGTCAAACGACTGTCAGTCATATTAGACTCAGCTGCTTCAACCGCGCCTCAACCTCGTGACTCCTAGGCACCGCGCGGGAGGAATAAAGCAGAGGAATAAAGTAGCAGAATATACAAGCAGGTGAGAGTGGTATATATATAATTCTCTAGTAGTTCTATATCAGTATAAGCAGTAAATAAGAGCAACAACTAGTGCAGTATAAAAGTACAATAAGAGGAGCTAAGTAAACTATTAAAGTAAAGTAACTACACTAGCATCATAGAAGCGTTCCGTAACTTATATGAATGCACATACAAACATACAAGTTAAGGTTTCCGAAAATGTAACACATCATATAAAAGAGCTCATACTAATTTATATGATGAGGATCTGCAAGTGTGTATGCTATGACATGCTATGCAATGCAATGTTTATTATGTAACTCACACACATGACTCTGTGCATAGACCTTTCATGCATCCCCACTTTTTGGACGTGGCCAACCTCTCAGGTACTAACCGTCATGGCTCACAATGGTAGTGGAGTCGGTGTCTCCACTCCTAGGCGGGAAGGCACAATACCGGTCCTAGACCTCTCATACGCCTCAACACTAAGAACACAACAATGGAGCCCCTGCGTACTCTTGTTGGCAACTACCAGTCTTCTGTAGTTGGGTGTGCTCTTAGGGGACAAAGTCCTCCAAACCACGGTATAGACAACACACCAATCTCCCCAAAGATCTACACTCCACACTAGAGTCATCAGACTTACATCGGCATGCCGACTGGACCAGTACCGAGTGACCCACCACATAAACACAAACAAAGTATAGCAATACCCTCCCGAGCCTCTAGATCGCAGGACCAACTTGTCCTAATATCGACCAACAACCCAAGCCACCAGCTCGTAGGACCACCAAGCCCTATATCACACCAACCCACACATGGGTGCGATTGAAATAACATTCCTTAATCCTATCAGACTACTCTTGTCTAACTTCCGGATTACGTAGAGATTTATGGTTAACCTTGGACTTCCCGAGGTCTATCCTGTGAATGGCTCGCAGCGGTACTAGGAACTATGATGTGCTGAAGCTCATCGTTCCCTTTCTCAAGGCACTTAGTAATGTTATGCTACACTTAACCAATATCACTCCCAGGGTTACTAAGTGTATCGCCTCTCCAACACATCAACTGCTGAAAAACATATTTTCCAAAATTGCTAAATACAGACCATATAATCATGTATGTGCGTATGAACAGGAATCCTCCAAACACTTGACCCATGACCCTAAGATTATTTATTGAGACCAATCGTGACATCGTATACCTAATTTCAGAGATTTATAATTTTCTTAAAATAATCAACAATTATTATAATTATACCAAATTATTGATACATGTAATTTTAAATACGAGTGTCACTTTCTGTTATCAAACTAGCAAGATAAAATTATCATAACATCATCTTGAGTAATAATGGCCATAGAACAAATTTTACATCATTCCAATAATATTTGATATTTAATTTATATTTACAAATGATGTAGGCTATAACGCCTACGCGATAGGTTTTACGTCTTAACACGTGACTCTCGCTATATCCCGCTTTTACACTCGCATGAAAACTCAAACGCAGCTCACTCGTGGGGCAAGTTATCAGATTTATGCTAACGTACGGTAGCCACGCCGTTTTAAGATCGAACAATAGGCTATAGGCCGTTGTTCTCTCAAGCTAAATGGACCCACCCGGTCCGAACGAGCAATAGTTGTACCAAAAGGGATCTACCGAAAATTTTGATTTGGAAAATGGTAGATCTCTCCCAACAAAAAGTACGAGGGTTTGCCAAATCCTCTTCGGAAAAATATTCAAAATAGGATGAACAACAAAGTACTATCAGAGAGACAAACAGAAAAATTAACGATTCCGAAGTTGCGCAAAAATCACATCCCCCACAAGAGAATCTAGGAAGGAGAATCACACACAAAGTAGAACGTATCGTTACCCAAACCGGAATAGATGATTCTGATTCCCTCATGGATCACTCTTTCGCGGTATCGTCGGAGTCGCGTCGGATGGAGAGAAAAACTTTCCGCCTTCTTCGCTTCACGCCGGATGGAATCACCTTGGCTGGAATCGTGCTTTGTTTGGGGGCTGGTCGTTTTGCGTGGGAAGGGGCGGAATCGGGTGGAGGAGTTAGGTGGTTGCTCGGGTTGTGGAGGAGGGGGGCTGCTGGCTCGTCGTTTGCGTGGGAAGGGGGTTGATCGGGTGGAGGAGTTAGGTGGCTGCTCGGGTTGTGGAGGAGGGGCGCTGCTCGGATGTTAGAGTGGTGGTGGCTACTCGGGTAGGAGGAGGAAAATGAGGGAGGGTGAGGAGAGTGTTGGCCGAAACTTGAGAGAGAGAGGGGAGAGGGCTGGCGGCTAGGGAGACGTCGAGAGAGAAGAGGGAGATACTCTTTAAGCAAGAATTAGGGTTACTTAATTTTCATTCAAAACTTCCCCTTAAACAAAACATTACATGCCTATTTATAGGCTTAACACAAAGTCTTGGCTATATGTAGCCCAAATAAACATAAAAATAAAAACACTCCCAATGTTAAATAAAAACATGATAAAAATATAAAAGCTCTCAAGCTTAGAATAAAATAAGTTCAATTATTTAGTTGTCTTGCGCCGAAGGCGGAGATTGTAGCGTCGCTCCGCTTGATTGTCATGACACCGCAAGTCTTTGATTGGAGACGAAGAAGGATCATCCGCGAGCATGTTGACATCATCTTCTATAGGTTGGAGGTCGTCGTCTCCATCAACCCTCCCCCGCTCAGAAGGACTCATCGCCAATGAGTTGGCATGCAGGTACTAGCACAGAAGAGTATCATCCAAACGAGCCACCTCCGATTCCGGAAACCAAGAGTCATCGGAGGCCGGACGATCTCGCCAACATATCAAGTATCGGCGAACACCACCACTAGGAGAGGCGAACAATTTATCTTGAAGGATCCTGTCTGGCAGAAAATTGGTCCTGAGAAACTTGGGAAAAACGTTAGGCAATAAAGGAGGAAACTTTTCGTCATCAAAAACCCACGTACCTCCATTGGAGACCGATGGAGAGGGCGATCCAGAAACTAATTCACCCCCCAACCCATTAGAAATTGTAGTGGAACTAAACGGACAGTTAGATAATTCTGGTGGTGGAGAGACATAAAGCGTTAAATCGGAAACATTAAAAATAGGGGAAATACCCCAATCAGTAGGTAACTCGAACAGATATGCGTTTTCTCCTATTTTTTTATAATCCGAAAGGGTCCAGCTCGCCGATTTGCCAACTTTTTATAGTGCCTGAAGGCATCCGTTCAGGGACGAGACGCACCATGACTAAATCGCCAACCTTAAAGTGAGACGCCCTCTTATGTAAATTAGCATGAGCTTGATAATATGCATATTGAGTGGTTAGCGCTTTAGTATTGTGTTTGTGTAAAGCATGAACATGAGAAGCAAAATCCTGTGCAAACTGACTTGACTTATAGGATAGTGATAACGGAATCAAGTCAATCAACACATGGGCTTTATAACCGTGAACGATCTCATTAGGTGATAATCCTGTGGACCTATTTTTGGAGTTATTGTATGTTAACTGAGCATGGGGAAGGATGAGGTCCCATGTACCCTTGTGGTCACCCACAAGGCAACGAAGTAAACTCGCTAAACACCTGTTTACCACTTCCATTTGGCCATCAGTTTGTGTATGGTAGGCCGAAGTAAACAATAGCTTGGTGCCCATTATCCTCCACAGGGTTTTCCAAAAATAGCTAGTAAACTTTACATCTCTATCGGTCACTATCGTCTTTGGAACGCCTCTATGCCCAACAACTTCTTTAAAATATAATTTTGCTACATTGGACGCATCATCGGTCATATTACACGCAATAAAATAGGCCATTTTGTAAAATCGATCGACTACCACGAGAATGGAATCATGTCGTCTAAACGTGACTGGTAGGCCTAGGATAAAGTCCATACTAACATCTTCCCATGGAATGGAAGGAATCGGAAGAGGGGTATAGAGTCCTGCATTTGTTTTATTTCCCTTTGCTAATTGACAAACGCGACAACTACCCACAATTTTATTCACCGTAGATTTAAGGCCTGGCCAGTGGAACTTGTCTTCTACAAGCGTAGTAGTCTTATCGCGCCCGAAGTGTCCACCCAGACCACCACTATGTAACTCCCACACAATAAAGTGCCGAAGGGAAGAACGAGGGATACACAACTTTGAATGCTTAAACAGATACCCGTCCCGAATATAATACGCTGAAATCGTAGTGGGAGAGTTGTTTTGAGTGGAATAGTAGATGTCCTTGAAGTCCGGACAATTAACGTACTCTTCTTTTATCCTATCGAATCCAATCACTTTGATCTCTAACGTAGTCAACAACAAGGAGACGCGACTAAGAGCATCCGCCACACGGTTTAGTGTTCCCTTGAGATGTTTAATTATGAAGGTATACTCCTGAAGATAGGAGACGCACTTGGCATGCCTAGGACTCACTTTATTTTGGGAATTAATGAATCTTAATGCCTCGTGATCGGATAGAATAACAAATTCTTAGATATCAAATAATGACGCCAATGCTGTAAACATCGAATCACCGCATAAAATTCTCTGTCATAATTAGAATAATTTAATTTTGGTCCCGAGAGTTTTTCACTAAAATATCCAACAGGATGACCCTCTTGACTCAAGACTCCACCGATACCGACTCCAGATGCATCACAAGACAGTTCAAAAACTCGATTGAAATCTGGTAATCGTAAGAGAGGCGCTGCCGACATTCGGCATTTGATTACGTCAAATGCTTTGGCGGCCGATTTAGTCCACAAAAAATCTCCCTTTTTCATGCACTCCGTGATTGGTGTCATTACACTACTAAAATCCTTGATAAAGCGGAGATAAAAAGTAGCTAATCCATGAAAACTCCGAACATCCCTTATATTTGTTAGCTCCGGCCAATCATTGATAGCTTGGACCTTGAACTTACGATATAGCCTAGGAATTCTACAGAAGGAACGTTAAACGTACATTTCTTTAAGTTAACAAATATTTTTTCCGATCGCAGAGTGGTGAGTACCATCCTCAAGTGAGACTCATGATCGTTCGGTGAGGAGCTAAATACTAGGATATCATCAAAGTAAATAACGACGAATTTTCCCAAGTAAGGCTTGAAGACTAAGGTCATCAATTGGGAGAAAGTACTTGGGTCGTTAGTGAGCCCTTCCCCGAGCACTAACCACTCATAAAGTCCATCTTTCAATTTAAAGGCCGTTTTCCATTCGTCTCATTCCCTAATCCTGATTTGATGATAGCCACTCTTAAGATCTAGATTAGAAATAATCGTCGCTCCGGCTAACATATCCAACAAGTCATCCAATCGAGGGATAGGAAACCGGCATTTATAGTTATTTTATTAACGACCCTATAATCCACGCACATCCGCCAAGATCCGTCTTTCTTTGGCACTAGTAATGCGGGTACGACACAAGGACTCTTTCTATGACGGATGAACCTCTTACTTAGCAAATCTGAAATTAATTTTTGCAATTCGAGGCGCGCGGAGGGGTTTAACCGATAATGAGGAAGGTTAGGCAACGAGGATCCCGGAACGAAATCAATCTCGTGTTGGATTTCCCGTATGGGGGATAACTCAGGCGGCAAGTCATCCGGGTAGACATCCTTATATTCCTCTAAAAGATTTTTCAAGGCAGTGGGTAGATTCTCAAACGTGGAGTTATCTTCCTTAACTTGCAAGCAAACTAGTGCATATATGACTCCGTTAACAAAATACTCGCGCTCCAACTCCTGCTTACCTATCAAACTTAATGTCTTCTTCTCGACGGGAACGATAGTGTCATTAGGGGAGACCGACGGGTCTTTAGGTGGAGTTGGTTTAAGGATAACAGTCCTACCATTAAATTTAAATTCATATGAGTTGGCTCGCCCAAAGTGAGTTACATCATGGTCATAAAGCCATGGACGACCTAATAGGACATGACAAGCATCCATGGGGATGACATCACACCAAATTTTTTCAGAATAGGCCTTGATGGTAAGGGGTACCAAGCAACACTTCGACACTGGGAGGGATGTCTTATTTACCCATGCTACCTTATAAGGGTGAGGGTGCGGCTCTGTAACTAAAGGCATTCGTGTCACGGCATTTTCAGAAATAACATTCATGCAGCTGCCACTGTCGATGATCAACTTGCACCACTTCTCTCCATTCTTAAAATTCAGCGAAAATATATTGGTCCTATTCCAGTCATCTAAGGTACGGGGAGTAGCTAGAATACATCGCATGACCATCATATGGGATTCATCCTCAAAATCGCTCGGCACTCCTTCTGACTCGCTATCCTCTCCTGCCTCATATACAAGGTCGTCTGACCCACAGGTGGAGTCTAACAGGGCTAAGATCTTGGGTTTAGTGGGACACTCACTAGCGTAGTGACCTCGAATCCCGCAAGTGAAACAAGTAACATTTGTTTTGTTAAACCTTCCTACAGGAACTCTCTCACTCGTTGG
This sequence comes from Platanthera guangdongensis, assembly GCA_039583875.1. NCBI lineage: Eukaryota > Viridiplantae > Streptophyta > Magnoliopsida > Asparagales > Orchidaceae > Platanthera > Platanthera guangdongensis. The sequence goes on from CM077156.1 coordinate 36,223,046, forward strand.
ATTTCTAGTATTTCTGGCAGTAACTACTATGGAGCTCGAGTCAGTGGACCAGAACTTACCCTTATCCTTATAGATAGAAGTGGGAGGTGGTACTAAGATGGATTTTACTTTCTGAAAGGAGCGAGTTTTAGTTTTGTGAAGGTTGTGCTTCTCAATGTCTAATGCTGCATTAAACGTGACATCTAGATCTGTGTGACCATACCGCAGTAATTTTCCCTGGATGTCGGGATTTAGCCCCTTGCGAAACCTAGAGAGCGTAATCTCTGGCTTTTCTTTCACGCCACACCTCACCATCATATCCTTAAGAACACTCATGTATTCTGACACCAACCTATTCCCTTGTTTAAGGGTGGCCAAATCATCAAACATTTGTGTTCGATGGTACGTAGGGACATATTGTTTATCGAGTCCTTCATGACCTCCCAACCAAGGTGTAATTCACCGTTATTGCCTCTCAGGCATCATTTCTCATTCAGCCAAAATATTTTAGCTCTACCTAACAAATTCATTCTCGCCACGCGCACCTTATCTGCATCATTCAGGTTGTACCACTCGTAGTAGCATTCTATTTCCGTAACCCAATCGAGGAAAACATGTGGTTCTCCTAATCCATCATAGGATGGGGGTTTGATCCGGACGGCCCTAATAATATCGAACTCGTACGGTACCCTCAGATGTTGTTCATTATTATTGTTGGTGTGACGGTAATTATTTCCTTACGCACGTTGGTTGGCGGGTTGATTACGGTGATCTGCTAAATTTACTGTCAGGGTGTGGAGTGCTTCCCTAATAACCGTCATTTGTTCCGTGAAATCTTGGCGGAGTTCTTCAATCTTAGTGAGACCGAGATCCGCATCCCGGTCGACCGCCATATTGGAAGAAGACGGGGGATATTCCGTACCTAGCCTAGTGCGCATACACTAAATAATAAAAACTGACTCAAGGAAATTCCTCAAATGGAAAAGTTCCCACTAAATAACTAGAGTAAAAATAATTTTTTTTTGTTTTTCTTGTAGGAAATAATGAAGTGAGTATTAAAAGTGCGTGTTGACGTGCTAGTAAAAAAAAATAAAAAGGAGGCTGCCAATTAAGAAATTGACGTGAAGCTCCCTCTGATACCAAATTGATGTAGGCTATAACGCCTACGCGATAGGTTTTATGTCTTAACACGTGACTCTCGCTATATCCCGCTTCTACACTCGCACGGAAACTCAAACGCAGGTCACTCGTAGGGCAAGTTATCAGATTTATGCTAACGTACGGTAGCCATGCCATTTTAAGATCAAACAATAGGCTATAGGCTGTTGTTCTCTCAAGCTAAATGGACCCACCCGGTCCGAACGAGCAATAGTTGTACCAAAAGGGATCTACAAAAAAGTTCGATTCGGAAAATGGTAGATCTCTCCCAACAAAAAGTATGAGGGTTTGCCAAATCATCTTCGGAAAAATATTCAAAATAGGATGAACAACAAAGTACTATCGGAGAGACAAACAGAAAAATTAATGATTCTGAAGTTACGCAAAGATCACATCCACCATAAGAGAATCGAGGAAGGAGAATCACACACAAAGTAGAACGTATCGTTACCCAAACTGGAATAGATGATTCTGATTCACTCATGGATCACTCTTTCGTGGTACCGCCGGAGTCACGCCGGATGGAGAGAAAAACTTTCCGCCTTCCTCGCTTCACGCCGGATGGAATCACTTTGGCTGGAATCGTGCTTTGTTTGGGGGCTGGTCGTTTTGCATGGGAAGGGGGCGGATCGGGTGGAGGAGTTAGGTGGCTGCTCGGGTTGTGGAGGAGGGGGGCTGCTGGCTGGTCGTTTGCGTGGGAAGGGGGCAGATCGAGTGGAGGAGTTAGGTGGCTGCTCGGGTTGTGGAGGAGGGGGGCTGCTCGGGTGTTAGAGTGGTGGTGGCTGCTCGGGTAGGAGGATGAAAATGAGGGATGGTGAGGAGAGTGTTGGCCGAAACTTGAGAGAGAGAGAGGGGAGAGGGCTGGCGGCTATGGAGACATCGAGAGAGAAGAGGGAGATACTCTTTAAGCAAGAATTAGGGTTACTTAATTTTCATTCAAAACTTCCCCTTAAACAAAACATTACATGCCTATTTATAGGCTTAACACAAAGTCTTGGCTATATGTAGCCCAAATAAACATAAAAATAAAAACGCTCCAAATGTTAAATAAAAACATGATAAAAATATAAAAGCTCTCAAGCTTAGAATAAAATAAGTTCAATTATTTAGTTGTCTTGCGCCGAGAGCGGAGATTGTAGCGTCACATCACATGATTGTCATGACGCCGCAAGTCTTTGATTGGAGATGGAGAAGAATCATCCGCGAGCATGTTGACATCATCTTCTATAGGTTGGAGGTCGTCGTCTCCATCAACAAATATCGGATCCACTAGGTCAAGTTACACATAAAGTACTATAAATTTTCAACAAATAATTCTAGAAAAATTACTGGATGTTACAAATTGCAAATAATTATTTATTACAAAAGTTTATAATTTTATAACTTAATATGAGCACCATTATCTCAATAATACAGAAGGGAAAAAATGGTAATTAAAAGTGCAACCCTAAGATGACTTTCAGAAATTCCAACTAATTTATCCAGTGTTTATAATACTAAATAATTGATATTGGCAAGTTTCATAATTTTTGCCACTATTTTAGTCACCGTAATTTCACTAATATATTTGCATAATAAAAAATACTAATGAATTCATTTGCTAAGCAAATAAACTCTAAATATTCTAAAACTTCATGAGGAGGTGTACTTTCACTAGATAATTGAATGTATAAAATTTCACTGGATTTGACCAATCCAATCTTGCTAAATTCACAAGATACACCTTTTTGGCTAAATGCTCACGACATCACAAACAACATGACGACTTGCAAGTGGTATTCACCAACCAACATGGGTCAAAAGGATCTAAAATTTTAGCAGGGCCGTATATCTCCCTAATGAACCTCTCAAAAAATTTGTGGTTAAAATAATTATTTTTCACCAAAATATTTCAGCTTTAGAAAAAAATCACTTTTGTTCTAAAACCATAGAAAAATTTTGTCAAAAAATTTCATTTTTGGACTGTAGGTGTATCTTTGGTATATGCTTACCTGACCCAAATTTTAGGTCAATCGCCTTATCCAAATAAAAGTAATTAAGAAAATAGTGATTGTCCTAATCTACGAACCAGTCCCACAAGAATTGTCATACTGGGAGATTCAGTGTTCCAAAAGACCTGATTGTATTTCCTAAGTAAAGTAGACTCACAGTGCTACATTTTTCATGTTGGGAACTTTTCATGGTTCAGCCCCTAAAGGCCTGATTTATTAGCATCAAAAGGTGCATATTAAAGGGGGCAAAATATATATAATAATTAATAATAATCTGAATCAACGATGGTGATTTCGTCTTCCTCCTCTAGCCAAGGGATGGGATCCAGCCAACCTGTAGATTTTCTACGGCCACTTGCTGGCCGTCCGACCACTTCCCCGGCGGGCCACCTCCACAACCACCTCCGTTGAGGTGGTGGCTATTGCCCGACGATGGTTTGGCTGCCAGAAGTGGTGGTTTCCAGGTAACCAGCCACCATTGAATTTTTCAAATATCTCCATTTTTCTCACATTGGATCAGTCTCTGTTGACATTGATTTCTATCCTTTTAGATATAGGATACTAGCATAATGGGAGAGGAGGAGAAACATGCCTAATTTTAGGCTTGGATGCGGCTACCCGGCGGGTGGCCTTGGTTTTTGAAATTTTCCGGCGAACCTCTCTCGATCTCAATTCTCCATTAAATGCTTTGATGTAAGAGTCGATTTCGACTGCCAAGGAGCTTTTGAAGGTGATGAAAGGATCAAAATGAGATTTGGGGGCCTCTATATAGGATATACAAGTTATGGGGGTTATGGTCATGGATATTAAAGGCCCTCCTTAATGGTGGCCAACCTATAACTATTGGAAACCTCCTCCTCTTCATTAGGTAAGATGAAATGAGGGGTTAGGGAAGAAGAAGATAGTCCACTTGGACTCCCTCCATTTTTTCCCTCCAAATGAAACTTTCCTCCTAATTACCCCCATTAAATCCCCTACTTAAAATAATAAATTAGATTAATAAAATCTGAAAAATTAGTGAGCCTTAGGATGGTCCTTGGGCAAGGCATTATCCCAATTGAATTGGCTTGGGCTCTCATTTAGCCTTTACGGTTAATTTGAATAGGTTGACCTTGGAGTTGACTTGTGTACATTGATGGTGCACATAGCAGTTTTCCTAAGTTCAAGCTTAGCTATGGTCACACTAAGCCTACATGAACCACTCAAGCCTTAACCCTAACTTTAGGGGGACTAGAAGCATGGGGGATGTTACAAAGTCCAATAAACAAAAAAAAAATTGTCCTCAAAATTCATGCTCGGGTCTACGGGTTTTCACAAGTGAATAAAAGATCAACTTGTAGGTGGTTTAGTTTGTAACTGAGGTGAAGAGCTCCGAGTGTTTCTTCTGCATGAGGTCTAAGGGCTCCCAACTGTGCTCCTCCATCCCATGATTGGACCACAACACCTTGACAAAAGGGACGCTCTTCTTCCGCAAAACTCAGATTGTTGTATCGTTGATCCGGACTGGCTCCAAATTAACTGACCGATCAAATGCAACTGGGCCTGAGCTAGAAGTAATTTGCTACTACGACCAAAGTAATGCTTTCCAAAGTGAGGAGACATGAAGACATCATGCAAGTTTGCCAACTCTGGTGGTAGCTCACACCTATATGCCTATAGGCCTATCCACTCCAGAACCGTATAAGGTCCCATACATCTAGGGCAGAGCTTCTTTTGTCTACGCACCTGCAAAACAACATGCTTCAGGAGTATCTTCAAAAACAACTTGTCCCCCACCTGGAACTCTACCATTCGATGCATTGCATTGTAATACTTCTCCTGTAGAATCTGAGCCTCTAGCATCCCATCTCTGATAAGCCGAATGAGTGCGTATGTGTCCTCGACATAATCTGACATAAGCACCTTAGGGTCCTCATCCTGAACTCAAGATAGCGGTGTCAGACACTTCCTCCCATATAGAGACTTATAGGGAGCCATGCCAATGGTGGCATGATGGCTGTTGTTGTAAGAGAACTTAATCAATGGAAACAGTCGCTCCCAAGGCTTACCCGTATAAAGTATACACAACCGTGGCAGATCCTCCATGGTCTTGCTGATCCGCTCCATCTGCCCATCAGTTTGTGGATGAAAGCCAATTCTAAAAGAAAGCTGGGAACCTAATTACTCCTGCACCATCCTACATTCCCTGGAAGTAAATCGATCGTCTCGATTCAATATATTCATCTTGGGTACTCCATGGTACCTCACAAACTGCTCCATGAATAGCCTCACCAATATACCAACTAGTGCGTCCTTCCGGACCGGGATGAAACTGGCTACCTTGGTCAATCGTTGCAAGATGACCTATATAGAATCGTGCCCGGAGTGAGAGCGAGGCAACCAATGTACAAAATCCATCGAAATATCCTTGAACTTTCACTCTGGCACTAGCAGTAGTAATCCTCCAGGGCTCTTGCACTCATCCTTCGCCCGCTGGCATGCCTCGTAGTGTGTCAGAAAATCAACGATATCCCTCTTCATCCCAGGCCAATACAAGCTCTTCTATAGATCCTTTCTCATCTTGGTGATCCCGGGGTGTACTGAATACCAAGTGTAGTGTGCCTCCCTAAGTATATCTCCCCGAATCCCATCTCCTGCGGGTATATAAACATGGACCCGGTAATGCATGAGGTCGCCACGTAGTGAATACTCCTCGTATTTTCCCTCTCCAAAGGCTCTAAATATAGGCTCCAGCACTGCATCTTACCTCTGCTCTACCCTGATGCATTCTATGATATCGCACATCAAGCTCAGGCATAAACCTCTGGATTAGCCCTCGACACCATAGTAATCTGCATGTCTTACATCATCCACACCCTCTCCATGGCCATCACCCAAAATTCATGTCAAGTAGTGCTAGCTCTCCTGCTCAAAGCATCCGCAATGGTGTTCGCCTTCCCCAAGTGAGAGTTCATGGTATAATCATAGTCATAGAGGAACTCTAACCACCTCCGCTGCTGTAGATTCAGGTCCTTGTGCTTGTCAATGTACTTGAGGTTTTTGTGATCTGAGAAGATCTCATAATTAACCACATACAGATGGTGTTCCAAACCTTCAAGGCAAAGAGTACATCCCCGAGCTCTAAATCATGCACCGGGTTGTTCTGCTCATGCATCTTCCGCTTCCTTGAAGCATATGCTATAACATGTCCGTGCCACAACAATACAACACCCATGCCCTGGTATGATGCATCTGTATAAATATGGAATACTTCCTTTCTTGAAGGAAGGGCAGGGATGGGAGCCTAGGTGAGTATACCCTTCAACTCCTAAAATGCGAACTCGCACTGCTCAGTCCAAGTGAACGTCGTGTCCTTCTTCATCAAAGATGTGTGGGGAATTACTATCTTCGAAACCCCCTGAACAAACTTGCGGTATTAACCTGCAAGTCCAAGTAAGCTATTAATATCTGAAGTCGACTTCAGCTGCGACCAATCCTTCACTGCTTGTACCTTGGCCGGGTCCACTGCCAACCTAGATACACTTATAATGTGCCCGAGGAATTCCACCTCTTGCAGCCAAAATTGGCACTTGGAAAACTTCACATCTAGCTAGTTCTCCAGCAGATTCCCCAAGACTAGTGCAAATTGACGGGTATGTTCATGGGCATTATGAGTTTACAGGGATGCCTTTTGGACTCATGAATGCGCCATTAGTGTTTATGGATCTAATGCATAGGACTTTTAAAGAGTATTTGGACCTGTTTGTGATCGTCTTCATCAACGACATGCTGATATACTCTCAGTCTGAAGAAGAGCATGCAAAACATCTAACGTTGGTTTTGCACACACTAAGAAGGAATCATTTGTATGCCAAATTCTCGAAGTATGAGTTTTCGTTATCTTCAGTAGCTTTTCTGGGTCATGTCGTAAGTGGAGAGGGAATTGCAGTGGATCCGATCAAAGTACCTGAGATACGTGAGTGGCATGTACTTACTTCTATAGCGGAAGTCTGGAGTTTCCTAGGACTTTATGGGTATTATAGGCACTTCGTATAGGGATTTTTGAAAATTTCTTTACCTTTCGCGACATTGACTAGAAAGAATCAAAAGTTCATTTGGATGCTGGAGTCGAGAAAGCTTTTGAAGAATTGAAGGGTCGGCTAACCACGACGCCTGTCTTATGTTTGCCATGTGGTACAAAAGTCTTTGAGATCTATAGTGATGCATCAGAGAGCGGCTTAGGATGCGTTCTTTTGCAATATGGACATGTGATTGCTTATAGCTCTCACCAACTTAAAGTGCATGAGAGGAATTATTCGGTTCATGACTTGGAATTGGCGGCCGTGATATTCATTGTTAAATTGTGGCGACACTATTTACATGGCATGAAGATTGACATCTTTACTGACCATCAGAGCCTAAAGTATATGATGTATCAGAAAGATCCAAACATGCGACAATGAAGGTGGTTGGAGTTCCTTAGGGACTACACCTTTGAGATTGATTAAACTCCCGGAAAGGGGAATGTCGTCACTAATGCATTGAGTCGTAAGTCTGCAACACGAGAAAATTGGTTACAGATGCATGATGAGCATCTGGTTCGAGAATTAGAAAAGTTGGATGTCTCTTGTGTGGAGAGGAGGACGAGCACGGAAGCATGCTTGAACTGGATGGAGGTGCAGTATGACCTTCCGGACAGGATTCACCGGGCTTTGGAACTGGACGAAAGCATGAAGTGTTATATGACAGAGATAGTGGAGGGGCCAAATTTCCAGTTCTCACTTGATTAAGGTCTTTTGCGGAAAAATGATCGATTGTGCATCCCCAACATTAGTAAGTTATGGGAGGAGTTAATGTATGAGACACATTATACAAAGTACTCAATTAACCCGGGGAGCACAATGATGTCTAAAGATATGAAGAATTGTTTTGGTTGCCCGGTATGAAGAAAAATATAGCACATTATGTGGCTAAATGTCAGACTTGTGCCTTAATGATAGCTGAATGCCAAAGACATGGAGCTTTCCTGACGTCATTGCCAATCCCGGTCTGGAAGTTTGATGACATTTCTATGCATTTTGTGTATGGGCTGCCGAGATCTCAGAGCGAAAATGATGTCATGTGGGTGATCGTTGACCGCCTGACAAAAGTGACACACTTCATACCAAACAGGAAGGATGATTCAGTTGAAAATTGGCTAAGTTGTGTGTGGATAATATCGTTCGATTACATGGTGTGCCACATAGCATCGTAAGCGATCGAGACGGGCATTTTACTTCAAATGATTGGAGCCTAACCCACCAACTATTGGGTACCTAGTTATAATTTAGTACGGCCTTTCATCCACAAATAGATCGTCAGACCGAGAGGACCAACAGAATTATGGAGGACAAGCTCCGAATATGCGCCCCAGATTCAGTAAGAGAAGGGAAGACCATCTCTATATGATAGAGTTCACCTACAATAATAGCTACCAAGCTAGCATAAACATGGCGCCCTTTGAAGCTCTATATGCTAGGAAGTGACGTACCCCATTAACTTGGGCGGAAACAGGGGAGTATAAATTGTATAAGCGTAAGGAAGTCAAAGACGCTAATTCAATAATACTCACTGTTCGAGAGAGGCTACTAATAGCCCAAGATAGGCAGGCGAAGTACTACAATGCCAAACACCGGAACGTGGAGTTTGCGGTGGGTGATTGGGTATACTTGAAAATAAAACCATTCAAAGGCATGTCCAGGATAGGCGCTTGAAAAAGTTAAGTCCGAGGTATTTGGGTCCATTTGAAGTGATTAAACGAATTGGAGGTGCTTCCTATCGGCTCAGTCTTTCGCCAGAATTGAGTGGCTTGCACGATGTATTTCACATCTCGGTGCTTCGCAAGGCTGTGAAAGAGCCAACTCAGGTGGTTGTTATTGAACAAGTACCGATCGATAGCGGGCTGACAACGAACGTGAGGCCCATTCAGATCGAGGATACAGAGATCAGACAATTGCAGAACAAGATAATCAGGATGTTCAAGGTCAGGTGTGACAACTATTTTCGTGAAGAGCTGACATGGGAGCGAGAGCAAACCATGCACGGGGAATATCCGGAGTTGTTTGTATGAGGTTGTTGTAACATTTTTTTTGAATAAAAAGTATGTTGCAACATTTTTCTTACTGTTTTTCCTGAACTAAATAAAAAAATTTTGGGACAAAATTTCTGCAAGGAGGGGAGGGTTATAACACCCCAAATTTATGAACAGGAATTCTTTCCACCATAGCTGGGCGACAGCGGGTATTGCTGGTCGGCGATAGCATTAAAGGGTTGAGCTCACTCAACAAACTTGACACACTCACGCCTTTCGACGAATCGTCGAAACTATGTCGTCGGGCGACAGTGAATGTCGCCAGACGATAGTGTTATGCGATATTGGGCATGTGTCGGTTGGCTGATGAGCGGACAGTGAGCGGCGGTTGACTCGGAGTCAAAGCGGTTAAATCGATGTCGCTGGGCGACAGTCAATAACGCCGGGCGATATCGCCAAAGTTGACTTTTCAACTCAAATCCAGGCCTTTGCTTTGTTTTGATGGGGTGATCATGTGGCTGGGATTAAACCCAAGTTCACTTAACCAGAGGTGAAGAATAAAGAGAAGTCATTCTCTTTTTCTTCGTCTCTCCCTTCACTTCATCATCTTCCTTGAGTGAAAAGGGAGAAGGAGCTAAAGGCTGGACCTAAGGGTTTGGGATGAAGTTTGAATAGCTTGAAGAAGGAGATTCCCTCATCGGAATCAAGATCCGAGGGTAAATCGATAGAGAGGAAAGCATCGTACGCAATTCCAACCGGATAGAACTCAAAAGCCATGGCTCAGAAGAAGACTATAAGGGTAACGATTTTCTCCAGGATAAGTGAAGTCCTCAATATGCATACTTACATGGAACCCCTCACCAAAAGGTGAAATAGGGTGAATTCCAATGGGTAAATCAGTATGATCCCCATTTATTCCTACATATAGATCCGAAAATGTAGAATACTAAATAGGCATGCTATAAGAAGCCCATCTGGACAGGTTGGTCTTGATTGGTGAAGGTTAATTTGTGTGCTGGAGAAGACTCCGAATATAAATGAGTACTTGTATGGAGCTTGTACAGAATCTGTGGGTTCAACCTGTGAAATGAGAGTAATAAGAAGTAATGGAGATCAGCTCCAGGAAAAAGCCCAAGGGAAAAAATCACAGTTCTGGGAATTGTTGATGTCATCAGGCGACATTCACTGTCACCAGGCGATAGCTCCCAGTGAGCTATTTTATGAGACTTTTCTCGAAGAGACCTATGGGCCATTGTATGAGAAACTGAGAGCACTAAGAGCCCAGTAACGGTGGGTGCCAGCCTGAAATGGACAAAGCTGTGGGGCTTTACTGTGCCGTCAGGTTAAAGTACCTCTAAACGACTAGGTCAGTAAGTTAAGTACCACTGAATGGGTAGTCAGTCGTTATGTTAAGTACCTCTGAACAACATAGTCGTCAAGTTAAGAACCTCTGAACGATAAAGTTAACCGTTAAGTCTTGGACCTCTGAACGGTGGTGGTAAACGGGAAGTCATGTACACCGAAAATGTGCCCTGAGTGTAGGGGCGTGAGGCTGTTGTGCCTACGTCTGTCGTGAATGGTTCTTGAGTGCACTTTGATGTTGCCACTATATATATGATTCATTGTTTGCAGGGAAGTAAAATCGCCACCATTATTAAGGGGTGTGATCGTTATATTCGGGTCAGCAAAATGCTGACCGTTGCTTTGTTTTCCATGTTTTGTTGGGCTGTTCTGTGTAGGTGTTGTAGAGTCAAGTGGGAAGTAGTGGGCTGAATCCCTTGTGCTGCGTTTGGCTGGACCTCGAAAGCCCAAAAGCAAATTATTTACTGTTTTTCATGTGTGGCCGGCCTGTGTGCCTAAGTATGAAACCACTTGTTGAATATTTACAGTTGTAATAAGGCTGGAAGGCCAAAACATGTGTGTATATTTATATATATATATATATATCATTCCTGTTTAGTAGTGGACATTCCTATTGTGTTTGGGTTCATAAAATAAACTGCTTCTGTTAGAATGCTCTGAGTTAGGATGCATTAGTCTTTGAACTTGGATTTGGAAACAACTAGTAACTCCTTTACCTGTTCGTAGTATATGGCGTCGAGCCCCGGCCAGACCTTCAGTCATATGCTATGTTACGGATGGGGTGTTACAGGTTGGTGCTTTGCCTTTTCAAGGGTGACTTCATCAAACCTGGGTTAGTGTGGATACAATACCCAACAGAAGGTTCGTTTAGAATCTTAGGTTGAATAGTCTCCCTGCCAAAACCCCACCACCACCTTCAATTGGGAATCCTAACTCATGCATTTTTCTAGAGTAATCCAGTATTGCTTTTGGATGAAGTTTCATCGAGCGGTTTTTGTAATACACCCTTCTAAAGTTTTGGATATTCCTCCTTGTTAATGATCGTTTGGGGATTTGTGGCTGGAAGGAGAAGAATTGAGGGGAGGAGGCACCCACGACCCTGAGGGGTTTGCCTCTCATGGGATCTTTCAATAGTTGGACGACCAATCTTTTGTGAGACCTTACCATTGGGCCAAAATCCTAGCTTGAGATTGGGTGTGACCGTGGAACAGTCTGGTTTATTCCTGGTTTGGGTTAAACGCTCATGGTGGACTCCGACACATGTTTGAGGGGCTAAACAGACTCGAAATCTAGTATTTTTGTGCTCATTTCGAATCATCTACACCGATCACATTCGCAATATCTCGGATCGATTTGACCACTTCAGGATTTTTAGGGAACTCAACAATAACTACAATTACATTTTGCTCCAACAATAACATTGCAAGTATAATATTTTTCCAGCAAATGTTTAATTAATTTTAGTTTATTAGAAATATTATAATGTGATTAAAAGGCAGCCCGATGCACAAAGCATCCCCATGTAGCAAGGGTTCGGGGAAGGGTCCTACCACATGGGTGAAATGTTGACAAACCTTATCCCTGCATAATGTTATTAATGCTTCAAATTTTATTTTGTTTAGTTTAACGGTAATTCCTTTGTACTCTTTACCATGAGCCTGAATGCTCTTCATTATCTCTTCTTCACCTTCATGTGGAATACTAGGTATCCAGATGACAGATATGATATATACTAGCAGCCATTTGTTGGAAACGGACTAGTGATCAGAAGCCCTCAAATTGTATCGGTCTCTGGTCTATGAGACTTGCCCTCCTGCAAATATTTTTAACACTGCTTTGATATCTGATGGAGATAATAGCATGGAGCTGCAATGGCCTCCTATTTCACTCCCAACTTCCAGCTACTACGCCGCTCTTTATTTTGCAGATATGTCAAAAGGAAATTCTAGGATGTTCGATATCTTCATCAATGGATACACCTTCTACCATAATCTCGAGGTGACATCATCTGGTCTCGTGGTCTTTGTGAACAATTGGATTCTATCTAGTATCACCAGAATTACTGTTCGCTCGGAATCCGATCCGCCTATTATCAGCGCCGATGAGGTTTTTGTCATTATGACTCTAGGAGGAATAACTTTATCCCGAGATGGTGTGATTACTAACGGGAAGGTGTTTTGCAAGGATTAATAGTTTTTCCTCTTGTCACACTACTCTTCCATGATTGAAGTAATTGCCCTGAAGAGTCTGAAGAAAAGTATTAACAAAATATCACTTAATTGGGATGGTCATCCTTGCCTGTATCATGGGTACGCAAGGTCTGGCATCTCTTGCTCTAATGGATCACAAATCCTTGTTGTCTCCCTGTGAGTTTGAAATATATAGTCATTTATTGGGACCTCCCTTATTACATTTCATAATTATAGGGACCTTCCCTCTATCTTTTAAGATTACCAAAACCTCTCTAAGTTTACGTTGTTAATATACATGCACAATAATTTGATGGGGATTGACGAGACATCGGAGCATGGCCATTGCTCGATGGATTATCCAAGTCCGCATTTGCGTTTAGACCAACTTTTTGATATTTTCCATGTATTTATTTTAATTTTATATTTTTATTTAGTGAGATCGGATAACCATTGATATAGCCTATTATAGTCATTCAAAGATTGATGCCTCAATCATGTTTTATTATAAATATGAGATTGAGATTTGTTTGACGACCATTGTAAATTTTGGAGAGACTTCTTTTCAGAATCCAACGATCTCTCGTGGTGTCGACTTCACGTAACCCCAAAGTGTCGTCACCTTCGTATGTTTTCTTGTGTTTCCTTGTTTATCTACCTTTGTCGCCTTCTCCTGTTATCCCCACGGCCCTAGCCATCTATATACCATCAACCACCCCTTAAAAACTATCTAGAACCTTGCCACCCACTCCCTAATCCCGAAAACAATCACCCAAAACTACACCAAATAGCAGTCCCAACAGTATTGTTAACCAAAATCCTGCGACCAGGAGTGGCATTAGACATTGTGAAGCAAGTCCTCCAAGCAGAATCTCCGGGTGCTAGCAGAAGCTCTGCAAGCAGATTCTTTGGGTGCTCGCAGGCTTTTTCCAGGTGGTCTCTCCTGGTGCCAACGGACACTTTCATGGCGAACTCTCCTAGAGACCGTCGACGTTCTTCAAACAATGGTCGGGGAACTGTGAAGGTCAACATAAGGTCGTGCAGCCTCTCAGAAGGTTTTTCGGGATCCGACCAAGAAGTCGCTGCAAGCATTACTCCTGTAGCCCGCACGAACTTGACGTTTTGGCATCAACCATTACGTCTCCGCACGGTCACATGTGGTCTCTTCTCTCACCCCCCCCCCCCCCCCCCCCCCGCCACCCGACTCTTCATGTACCTTATGCGGCTACACATTTAATGCAGTGCTTTACAAGGCATTGATTGCCCGTCGGTTCGTGAACCGTCCAAGCAGCCTACCCCCAAGTATAAATAGGGACTGAGGTGCTTGAACGACAGACAACGGACTTAGCCCAGAATCTGCGTAGTTGCTGGTGTGGAAACTAAGTCCCTTCTTCTTATTTTTTACTTCGTATTCGCGCGCCCGCGCCCTCTCTTGTAACCTTTTTCCTGACATAATCCAAAAACCTGCCGCAAGAGTAGCATTCACCATGGCCGGTCAGTATGTTGTTCGCCGCTGCAAGCGACACCACTCTTTTCTCTAGTTTACCTATCTGTTCACCAAACCCTCTGGGGAAAAAGTAATCGGTCACTTACAAACCACTCTCTCCTCCGTCGCTCCCTAGGCCCATGGTAGATGGCAGAGAGCTGGGCTTCAATCTCTGTGGCAATTTTGGTTCCAACAGAAAGGTGTTGTCAGTGTGGATTGAAGTGCCCAGCGAAGACCCAACGCGTGGTTCGTATGAGCAGAATCTGTTGGAGGCTCCTCAATCTCTCATCGTACTTCAGATCAGGACAACTGAAGAAATCGCCCGACGCGCGGAAAATGCGAGTTGAAGCTGCCAAAAATGCAGCCGGTCACTCCCCAAAGAGAGCGACCACTCGCCGAAGACCGCGGGATGGGTGCGGATGCTCAACAGCGGTTTGTGGCCCAAGCGGGAGGAGTACACCTCAATCCCACAGAAGAAGTTCAAGAAGTTCCCGTCCCAGGAGGGGATGGAAGCAAGGTTGTCTCCATGAATGCTGAGCTGGAGGAGATAAGCAAGGCGTTGCTCATCCAGTGCTTGTTTTATAACCTAGACATCTTCGCATGGTTGGCATTCGACATGCCAGGACTTAGCCCGGGCATCGCCTGCCATCGTCTCAACATCAGTCCTGGTTTTAAGCCAGAAAAGTAGAAGAAGAGAGAAGTGAAAACCACCCTCGCTGTCCCCATCCCAGAGGAAGTCACCAAATTGCTGGAAGCCGGGTTTATCGAAAGGTGCAATACCCTGATTGGATTTCCAATGTGGTTATGGTGCAAAAACCAAATGGGAAATGGAGCATGTGTGTTGACTTCAGCCGTCTAAACAAGGTGTGTCCCAAGTATTGTTATCCATTGTCTCAGATAGATTCCTTAGTCGACTCTGCGGTAGGATTTTCAATAATGAGTTTTTTGGATGCATTTTTGGGGTACCATCAAATAAGGATGCACGAGCTCGACGTTCCCCACACAACCTTCATTACAAATGACGGATGTCACTGCTACTAGGTCATGCCCATTGGGCTGACGAACGTCGACGCAACATATCAAAGGATGATGGATTTCGGCTTTATGCATCAAAAATGGCGAAATTGGGAGGTCTACATTGACGACCTCCTCATCAAGAGCCACGAGATGAAAAGTCACCTTAAAGATCTGGTGGAGACATTTTACACACTTCGTAGGTTCAACATGTTGCTCAATTCAGCCAAATGTGTATTCGGAGCTAGCAGGGGTTAGAGCCCAATCCCGACAAGGTAAATGCCATTTTGGAAATGCAGCCGCCCAAGAATCCAAAGGAAGTCCAGCAACTGGTAGGAAGGGTGGCAGGGCTCAGTCGCTTTGTTTCCTGCTTCGAATATAAGTGCACCCCTTTCTTCAAGACTCTTTGAGGAAGAAAGAAGTTTGAGTGGATTGAATAGTGTGATCGGGCGTTTGCAGAATTGAAGTACTAGTTGACTTCAACTTCACTCCTTAAAAGGCCTTGTCAGTCGAAAGATTTATTCCTGTACCTGGGAGTCAGCAAGGATGTTATTAGCTCAGTCCTAATACGGGAAGAGGGCAGGAAACACTTCCCTATTCACTACGTTAGCCATGTGCTAAATAGTGCCAAAACGTGCTACCCAATATAGAAGAAGCTGGCTCTAGCATTACGAGTCTCGGCACGCAGGCTCCCACCATACTTCTAGGCGCATTCTATTAGGGTAGTAATAGATCATCCCTTGAGAGTCGTTTTGGAAAAGCCCGACCACTGTGCGTGATTGACGAAGTGGTCCATAGAGCTAAGTGAATTCGACATATCATATATTCCTAAAACTACCAAAAGACCCAGGTCTGGGCTGACTTCCTTGCCGATTTCTCAGACGATGGCACCGGCGGTCAAAGGATTTTTACCCTGCTCTGTTGGAAAATGTTTGTGGATGAAACTTCCGGTAAATACTCAGTTGGGGCATGAATCGTTCTAATTAGACCTTGTGATACAAGAATTGTGCAAGCAGTCAAGTTCCATGTTTCCATTACAACCGTCCCGGCTGAGTACGAAGTGCTAATGGCGGGACTAAAGCTTGCTCAGAAGATTGGCATCGAGGATATTGAAGTAAGAACAAACTCCTAGGTCATGGCGTCACAAGTCAATGACACTTTCAAAACACGGGAGCTGTCCCTGCAGAGGTATTTGGCAAAGCATCAGTTATTTCCGCACTTTCAATATACAACATATCTCGAGGGAAGAAAACTTGGAAGCAGATGAATTAGCCAGATATGGGCACTCGGCTGGTAGTACCCTCACATAATTGTTCCGTTCGACAATAAATGAAGAAGATGTAATGGAGATTGATAAACGCTTGTCATGGGTAGATCTGTTTGTACATTATTTCACAACCAGGGAAGTGTATCCTACAATTAGTGACAAGTGAAGGTTCAAGCTAAAAGCGTCTCGTTATGTATTTATTGTTGAAAATTATGAAGTGAAAGTGGGTGATGGTACAGACCATGCGATCTGAGTCTGCGGCTCCTTACGTCTTAACTGTCGTCTATAGGAGCAGCCTGGCGGTCTGGTGGTGGCGGCCTCTATGGTGTTCTGTAGGTAGCCATATGGTTGGAGTTCGCCATGCTGGGCGGACTTGGATTGGAGTCTGCCTGCTTCTGTGGCCTGTCTTGTCGCCAGTTTGTTTTGCGGGTTGTTTATCCGTGAACTGCGCTGACTAATTGCATGTCCGGCAGTTGGTCTCTGGGTTGGCAACTGTGCGAGTTGGAGCATGCGGGTTGTGTCTTGCTCTGGTGGAGCTTTGGCGATCTGTCTTGGGAGCTGGCGGACTGGGGCCTTGTCCGCCGAGCTCGTGTCAGGCTCTTGATGGGTTGCTGGACTTGATCACATTCTGTGACAAGTCCAGAGTGTCTGCAGTGCCCGCAGAGTCTGCTGTTGACCAGGCGATCTGCCTGTGGTCGTGGACTTGTGCGGTGGACTGATGTTGTAGAGTGGTGGACTGGTGCTATGCTTGCGGACTATGCGGGCAATTGCCTTGTCCGTATAGTGTGTGCAGACTGGCGTGGAGTCTGCCTGGTGGTGGACACCTTATCTTGGCTCCTGGCGGGTTGGTTGAAATCCAGCTAAGTCCTTGCAGACTCGGCAGACGGGGCTTTGCTAGCCGCGAGCTGGGGTGGTGACTCTATTCACAAGGGCAGTTTGAATATAGTTAACTGGTTGTTCTTTGCAGGTTGCGTGGCTAGCACTGTGGAGCAAGGAGTTTGGCTTTGACTTTGGTCAGGATTAGTGAAGCTTGCGGTTACAATCGGCGGTCTCAGCAGGTCGCTTCTACGGCTTGTCAATTTTCTCTGCTTCAGCTTTTCCAAGTTCAATAACATGTCCGTCGGACTCGGGCGGTTAGGCGGTCTATTCTTCAGTTCAGCAGAAGTTTGTGAATAATGGCGTGTCCGCGTGACATTGCGGTCTCGGCGGACTCCGTGTTCTATTCGGCTTCTAGCAACAGCAATTCGGGCGGTCTCGGCAACTTTGGCGAACTGGGCGGTCTCGGCGGTCTTCAGTTCTGTCCGCCTGGATTGATTTGTTCTTTCTGTTTTTTTCCCTTGTGTACTGGTGAAATCATGTCTCGCCACGTATACCTCGCCCTGTAAAGAAGTTAATAAATATATGATATGCTTATTCCTTCTTGTTGCAATTGGTGTTTGAGCTTGCTTTCCCAGTTCCGCTTGATCAAGTTATGATCTTGATAGCTCTGAGAATATTAATTTGGTGTCAGACTATCTCGCTGATCATCTTGAGAAAATTCAACATGGTATCAGAGGAAGGTTCAGTTACTTGAGTAGTGATCAACTTGTGTTATGCTCTGTGCTTCTAAAAGCTTAACCGAGATTGTTGCAATGGAAGTGAGTTATGCAAGAGGTCTGGGTATTGAACTATTAACGCCGACTAACTTTAAAAAGTGGAAGTCATGCATGAGGAGTTATCTTCTGGGCGAGGAGCTATGGGAGGTCGTCTGTGGTGACGACAGGCAGGAAGTTACAGCTGCGTTTGGGACTGCTGAGCAGGTGAGGGTCTAGAGGAAAACAAATACAAAAGCGGAGTTTATCCTCAAGAGCGTTGTTTCATCGGAGCTGTTTGATCATATCATTGGATGTGAGTCAGCCACTGATATTTGGACAACCATTGATGAGTTGTTCAACAGGAAGAATGTGGCGAGACTTCAGTTCCTGGAGAATGAGTTGGCATGGACAACTCAAGGAGACCTGGCCATCTCGAAGTTCTTTCTGAAGATGAAGAGTTTGTGTGCCGAGTTATCAGCGCTTGATCCTGGTGATCCGATCTCTGAGGCTAAGATGAAAAGGCACATAATCCGCGGCTTACGGAAGGAGTATGTTGCCTCTGTAACCTCTGTCAAGGCTGGGAAACTCAGCCATCTCTGCTGGAGCTTGAGAACCTGCTTACTTTATAGGAAAGCTTGGCCAGACAGATGGCTGGAGTCACTGTCTCTAAGGAAGGTAGTGAAGCACTCTTCACAGGCAAGAAGAAGAAGAGATGAGAAGGGAAGAAGAAGAAGACCGATGTTGAAAATGAGCCTTCAACCTCTTATCAGTCAGAGAGGAGCGCTGCTCCTAAGAAGGATTGGAAAAAGAATTTGAAGTGCTATAAGTGTCATTAGCGGGATCACTTCAAGCATGACTGCAAGGTCAAACTGCAGCCTGAGCATGCTGCAGGCAAGGAGGAAGCTTGCTCTAGTACTAAGGAAGCTGGATGGGGCGGAGCTTTCATGACGGGCACTTGTGTTCGTGCTTTGTCTGCCGTCGACTTCAACGACAAGTGGATCGTGGACTCCAGGTGTGGTCATCACCTCACCGGAGACAAGTCGAAGTTCTCCTCGCTGCAAACTTACTCAGGTAACGAAGTTGTCATTACTGCTAATAATATTGTTTATGCAGTAGAGAAGGAGGGGGTTGTGTCCTTGGGTAGTGATAAGGGGACACTCACGTTAAGGAGTGTGTATCATGTACCGGGCATGAAGAAGAACCTCTTCTTTGTGACCAATGTGGTAGATGCGGGTTATCACGTTCTATTTGGGCCAACAGAAGTGAAGTTCCTTCGCAACGTATCGGATGTAAAGGCTGATGTTGCTCATATTGGGAGGAGAGTTAAGAATTTATTTGTTCTTGCAACAAACTCTTACGTTGATCTGAAGAGGGCAAACGATAGCGTTGCTATCTGACATGAGAGGCTGGGGCATGTATGGATAGATAAGTTGAAAGCTATGGTAAACAAGAGCCTTGTGAGAGGCTTGCCTAAGCTATCATTATTTGGCGATGGTCACGTTTGTGCGGGGTGTCAGTACGGTAAGGATCATCGCCTTTTGTTTGATAAGTCACAAACGAGGAGCAAGAAACCATTGGAGTGTATCCATGATGACTTGATGGCACCAACCGTCATTGCTAGTCTTGGTGGGAGCAGATACATGATTGTTCTGATTGATGACTACTCAAGATACACTTGGGTCTATTTCTTGAGAGAGAAGTCAGAAGCTTTCTATTTGTTTGTTGAGTTCAAGGAGCTGGTGGAGGGCCGGCTTGCCTTGCAGATAAAAAAGTTTAGATCAGACAACGGTGGTGAGTTTGTCTCCTCCAAATTTTCTAACTTCTGCAGGAAGCACAAGATCTAGAGAGAGCTTACTTGTGCTCATACTCCACAACAAAATGGAATAGCGGAGCGGAAGATCGGTCATCTGACGGAAACCTGCAAATGATGGCTTCATGCAAAAAATAATCTTAGGTCTTTCTGGGCAGAGGGAATGTCTTGTGCCTCTTATGTTACCAATCGAATGCCGCTTAGTCCGATCAACATGAAGTCTCCTTTTGAGATGTTGCTGAAGGAGAAGCCAAGCGTGGAACACCTTCGGGTGTTTGGATCAACTTGCTATGTGCATGTACTGGATGCTTCAAGGACGAAGCTTGATGCAAAGGCAAGAAAGCTTGTCTTTGTAGGCTATGATGAGAGGAAGAAGGGATGGAAATGCATGGATCCTGCGACGAAGAAGTTTGTTGTATCAAGAGACGTGGTCTTTGATGAATTGACATCGTATGGAGGAGGCTCGGTTGAGCTACCAGAGAGCAAGGTTGATGAAGAGCAGAAGGTGACTTCTGAAGTTCTTCAAGAGGAGCTTGTTGTATCACCTGCAGCTCCTATTACTTCAAGCTCTGGGCAGAGGCTTCTGGTTCAGGAAGCAGGGGGAGCATTCCTTAAAGTTTGCCCAGGAATGTAGTTGAACCTGAAGAAGCAACGAAGGTGGTGAGCAAGGAGTAGACCCTTCAGAGATCAAAGAGGATTGTCAAGCCACCAGCTCGATACTGTGAAGGGAATGCAGTGAACTTTGTTTCCTGTTTCTTTACAGGCCCTCTGGATGAGCGAGAGCTTGCAAACTTCAATGAGGCCACTGGAGTTAAGGAGTGTGAAGATGCCATGAAAGAGGAGATGACTGCTCTTAAGAAGAATGAGACCTGGGATCTTGTGCCCAGGGTTGATGGCATTACTCCAGTGACTTGCAAGTGAGTGTACAAGTTGAAGAAGAAGGTTGATGAGAGCATTGAAAGATACAAGACTCGCCTTGTTGCTCGAGGATTCTCACAACAGTATGAAGAGGACTATGAGGAGACATTTAGTCCAGTTGCAAAGATGACTTCGGTTCGGGTGGTGATCGCCTTGGCTGCTTTCCAGGGATGAAGGATGTGACAGCTTGATGTGAAGAACGCTTTTATTTACGGAGAGATTGATAAGGAAATCTTCATGGATCATCCGCTTGGATTTGTTTCTGAAGTTCATCCAGACTATGTCTACAAACTCAAGAAGGCTCTCTACGGGCTGAAGCAAGCTCCAAGAGCTTAGTATGGGAAGATAGCAGAATACCTCCAATTCTGTGGTTATCTTGCTTCCAACTTGGATTCAAGCTTGTTCATCAAGAAGAAGGGGGAGCTTCAGGTCTTGGTCCTGTTGTATGTTGATGACATGATCATCACAGAGAATTCTGAGGAGGAGATAGCTAGGCTCCGGGTTGAGCTAGCTATTCACTTCGAGATGAAAGACTTGGGAGAGCTTCATCACTTTCTTGGTCTTGAAGTGGAGAGGAGAGAGAGCGGAGTACTCATTTGCCAGAAAGGATATGCGGATCGCATTATAAATCGATTCGGCATGGGTGAAGGAAAGAGTTGCTCTACTCCTCTAGATTTTGGCCTAAATATTCGACGTGATGAACGAAGGATTCTTCCCGATCCCTTGGTGTTCAAAGCTCTAGTGGGGAGCTTGATCTACCTAACGATTACAAGGTCAGACATTGCTTACGATGTTGGCCGAGTAAGTCAGTTTATGGCAGAACCAAGGAAGTCTCATCTGGTGGCGGCAAAGAATATCTTGAAGTATGTCAGGGCTACTTCTGATATGGGACTCCTTTATAGGAGGGACATGAGCTTTTCTTTGCTTGGATACACGGATGCTGATTATGGTGGTGACTCGGATGATCAAAGATCAACTTTGGGTTATGTTTTCACTTTTGGATCAGCTTGCATCTCATGGTGTAGCAAGAAGCAGGACTTAGTGTCCATCTCTACTACGGAAGCAGAGTACAAGGCTTCGGCCTTGGCTGCTCGGGAATCCATCTAGCTGAGAAGGCTAGTAGAGGATGTCCACGAGGAAGTGCAAGGTCCTACTTTACTCCGAGGTGACAATGAGAGTGCTCTCAAACTGGTTAACAATCCATTTTATCACGCAAGGACCAAGCATATAGAGATTGAGCACCATTTCATAAGGGAGAAGGTGTTGGATGGATCTCTTATGGTTGGGAATATTCGGAGTGAAGACAACCTTGTTGACATCTTCACGAAACCGCTGTCGAAGGGGCCATTTCAAAGACTATGGGGTTTGTTGGGCTTGATCACCACTTCTCACTTCAAGGGGGAGTGTTGAAAATTATGAAGTGAAAGTGGGTGATGGTGCAGATCGTGCAGTCTGAGAGGTCTAAGTCCGCAGCCTAGGAGGACTGTCTCTGCATTTTATAGGAGCAGCCTGGCGGTCTGGTGGTGGCGGCCTATATGGTGTTCTAGAGGTAGCCGTATGGTTGGAGTTCGCCATGCTGGGCGGACTTGGATTGGAGTCCACCTGCTTTTGTGACCTGGCTTGTCGCCAGTTTGTTTTGCGGGTTGTTTATCCGCGAACTGCGTGGACTAATTGCGAGTCCAACAGTTGGTCGTTGGGTTGGCAGTTGTGCGAGTTGGAGCTTATGGGCTGTGTCTTGCTCTGGTGGAGCTTTAGCGATCTATCTTGGGAGCTGGTGGACTGGGGCCTTGTCCGCCGAGCTCGCCCCAGGCTCTTGATGGGTTGCTGGACTTGATTACACTCTCTGATAAGTCCAGAGTGTCCGCAGTGTCCGCAGAGTCTATTGTTGATCGGGTCATCTGCCTGTGGTCGTGGACTTGTGCGGCGGACTGATGTTGTAGGGTGGCGGACTGGTGCTATGCTTGCGGACTATGCGGGCTATTGCCTTGTCCGCATAGTGTTTTCGGGCTGGCGCGGAGTCTGCCAGGTGGTGGTACACCTTGTCTTGGCTTCTGGCGGGTTGGTTGAAATCCGGCTAAGTCCTTGCAGACTCGACAGACGGGGCTTTGCTTGCCGCGAGCTGGGGTGGTGACTCTATTCACTAGGGCGGTGACCACACTGCTCACCCTGCCTATAAATAGACCCCCCGGCACATCTACAATAACTGAGTGAACAGTAAGTGGGGACTTGGTTAAGTGTTGCGGCCTCGGTTATCTTGTTCGCGCGGTTTGAACAGAGTTAACTAGTTGTTGTTTTCAGGTTGAGCGGCTAGCACTGTGGAGCAAGGAGTTTGGCTTTGACTTCGGTCAGGATTTTTGAAGTTTGTGGTTACAATCAGCTGTCTCAGCAGGTCGCTTCTGCGGCTTGTCAGTTTTCTCTGCTTCAGCTTTTCTAAGTTCAATAACATGTCCACCGGACTCGGGCGGTTAGGCGGTCTGTTCTTCAGTTCAGTAGCAGTCAACGAATAACGGCGTGTCCGCGCGACCTCGCGGTCTTGGAGGACTCTGTGTTCTATTCGGCTTCTAGTAGTAGCAATTCGGGCAGTCTCGACAACTTTGGTGAACTGGGCAGTCTCGACAGTCTTCAGTTCTGTCCGCCCGGATTGATTTGTTCTTTCTATTTTTTTTCCTTGTGTACTGGCGAAATCATGTCTCGCCACGTATACCTCGCCCTGTAAAGAAGTTAATAAGAATATGATATGCTTATTCCTTCTTGTTGCAATTGGTGTTTGAGCTTGCTTTCCTAGTTCCGCTTGATCAAGGTATGATCTTGATAGCTCTGAGAATATTAATTTGGCGTCAGACTATCTCGTTGATCATCTTGAGAAAATTCAACATTAATATTCGGGATTCTCTATCGTAAGACCCCCATCTCACCCTTGACAAGATGTGTGGCTAAGTAAGAGGTTCCTAGAGCTGCAAGAAATACACTCAAGAGAATGTGATAGTTATTCACGAGCCAGGACTCTCAAGAAAAGGATTCTCTATCAGGGGTACTTCTGGCCCACACTCAGAAAAGTCTGCACAGATTTTATCAGGAAGTGCTTAAAATGCCAGAATTTTGCTCCCCTCCAGGTTTAGTCAGTGCAGCAACTCAAGGCAATATTCGTTCCCTGACCGTTCACTGTCTAGGGATTGGGCCTACTAGTACCGTTTCCAATTGCAAGCGGGAAGCGATGCTTCATCCTAGTGATGGTTGATTATTTCAGCAAGTGGATGGAGACCAATGTGTTGGCCAAAATGACGACTCAGGTAGTAAAAACTTTCATATGAGGAGAGATTATCTGCCGATATGGGATCCCAGCAGCTATTGTTACAAACAACGGTTCCCAGTTTGCAGGTGAGGAACTGCCAGCTTCTGCGATGAAGTCTGGATAGAGCTTCGGTATTCATCGGTTCATCACCCTCGCAGTAACGGCTAGGTGTTAGCCGCCAACAAGCAAATATTCAATTTGCTAAAGATTAAGGTGCAAAGCACTCAAGGGAATTGGGTGGAGCAACTGCCATCGGTTTTATGGACCCTTCGGACGACATAGTCTTCAGCAACCGGGAGACTCAATTCAAGCTATCACATGGATCAGAAGCTCTCATCTCATTGCAGTTCGATGTCGAAACCTGTAACGCCCCCGATTTTTCGGCAATTGTTTAAATCCTCGTTTGGCGTTACGTTGGCGCATTTCCGGCTCGTGCCGTTGTTAGAGTACCTCGTTAGGTGTTCTTAGAGGTTATAGCCTGTTGTATGGATTCCCCAGCTAGCCGGCATCTGTTTTGGAGGCCCGGCTGAGCCTCTTAGGGAATCCTTGTGCTTTGGCTTCGGGTGAGGTTAGCCCGAGTGTGTGGTCGTCGGAGGTTGTGTCCGACTTCGCCGATGTTTTCGTAGCCCGAGTGTTTAGCTACGTGCGGATTTGTTCGGAATCCGAGAGCATTAATTTTCGCGTCATTTCAACGGTTGCTAGTTAGTGAGTCGTCATTTATGTGAGCGTATTTACATGTTTACGCATTTAGGGCATAGCGCGTGATTTAGACGTGCAAGGTTTTAATAATTTACGTGTGCGTGTCTATGTTTATGTGTTAGTATATATATATATATATATATATATATATATATATATATATATATATATATATATATATATATATATATATATATATATATATATGTGTGTGTGTGTGTGTGTGTTGGTATGTATATATATAAATGTGTGTGTGTGTGTGTAAGTAAATGTATTAATGTACATATAGGTGTTAATTTATATGAGATGATATATATATAGTGGATTAGTTAGTGTTTAGTTAATAGGATCAATTAGGGGCTGCCTTTATGCTTAAGCCAATTAAAATTAGGTTAGGGTATTGTTAATTAGGATATAAATAAATAAATAAATATATATATATATATATATATATATATATATATATATATATATATATATATAAGGGTTTTCATTAGGTTTAGGTGTTCTTTTCCCCAAACCCGGTGGCCGACTGCTAGAGCCCGAGCGGAAGACAGAAAAAGGGCGGAACGGGAGGCTCTCCGAGTGACCTTTTCCCCCACCCAGCAGTGGTCGAAAGCCCTGTTTGAGGCCCGATCCGTGCTCCTCTAGCCAAGATCTCCATTCCAAGGTATCTATCTTGAGATTTCCTCCATGTTCTTCCCAGTCGGATCGTAGATGTCCAGTTTTTTTTCCCGAACAGTAATGGAGTATTTCCTTCCCTAAATTTTGTCCAGGTTTTTCTTAAGTGGTTGCTTGTGGCCGGGCCTGTTGGGAAGAGCGTGGTCGGCCGAGATCCTTCAAAAAAAAACCTAGGCAAGTGCGTCCTTCGCCCTTGTCAAAGAAATTCCAATATAGTGCCCTTGTTGTTTGTTTGCTTGATTTCAGATCTACTCTCCTAGTTTACCTTACCCGAAATTTTGGGTGCTAATCCTCATTGCTTTAGGTTGTGGTTTCATGGTTAGGAGTGTTAGGCCGAATTTTGTACCAAATGAGATATTAGTTTAAAGGTTGTATTTTGGGACTTTGAGTCATGCCCGGATGCCGTTAAGGGTTGTATCTTGGTTTTGTTCAAAATCTCATGCTTGTTAATTTGCGGCCGAATTGAATCATTAGATTATTGTTCTTTCTTTTGTGTTGTTAGAACTTGTTCAATAATCGCCGTTAGAACGTGTCCAAAAGTTAGAGGTTATGATTGCTAGAACTTGCTCATTTATTCAATAATTTCGGTCGTGCTCACTTGCTAGAATCTTGTCCATTTCTATTTAACTTATAGCTTGTGGTTCCGTTCCTTGGGTGTGAACCAAGACCAACTCGTTTTATTATGAAGTTAATTGTTTATGTTAGCGACAAATTAATCATTATGTTGGTATCAAATTAATCGTGCGTGGATAGGTATCAAATTAATTATGTATGTCTTTGTATCAAATTAATTATGCCTGTTTCGGTGTTTAACCTAGTTATTTTTGTTATTGTGACCAACTAATGGTACATGTTTAGTTGAGTGTCGTACTACTGACATAATTACAGTATCGTTCTACTTTCAATTTATTTGTGTCAAACTACTTGCTTGGACAAACTCGATGTTTAGTCCGTTGTTATGTATATAAGGCTCTTAGGTGGGTTGCTCTAGAGTGTGTAGGGTTCAGTGTGACTTCTTGGTGGTTCATGGAACCACTTGTAAGGGTTTTCCCGAGTCACTTAGTGCTGGAGTAGGATGTGATTTTGAGGTGGGTCGGACCGATGCCGCCACCCTTGTTTTACTTCTTGTCTTATTAAGACAATATGGGTTGTTTGGTTGAGTTGGACTGATGTCACCACCACAACACCTTGAGATATTTAGGCTTGTTAAACTTGGTTGGACCGTTGCCACCAGCCTAGGCCCTTGTTACTGATTTTGTTCATCTCCAGTATTAGGTGACTCTTTCTGCTCTAGCTTTATGCTAGGATTTATTTATTTTTTTTGCTAATCCTTTTTGCAGAGATAGTTGAAGTTCGGCTTCATTCGTGCTCTTAATGTACTCCCTTTCCACTTACCTTTGTGGGAATCAGTTTTACCTACTTTACTTACCTTCTTTTACCTGTACCTATTTTACTTCACCTTCACTTACTTCTGACCTGATTTTAAATTCTGTATAAATCTATTGTACCTTTGTTTTCCTTTTGATAGTTGCTTTGCTGAGGTGTTCATTTTTTTCTGAATACCTCAGGTACAGGTATTTAGCCGATTGTGCGGCTAGTTTGCTCCTGGAGATTTTCTAGCATTTCAGCTGCTACTGTGGTTCTCAGTTCCTCTTGTTTGGGAGGTAGCTTTTCTTTATACTTGTAGTATAGACATACCTACTCACCAGTGGGTTCGTGTCAGTTGGTGACGCTCACTGGTGGTTTCTCTTTTAGATACTTTGCGCTTGCTTACACTGTTAGTTTTTCTGTTTTTGAGATTCATTAAACTTGCTCCTGGGATGATTTATGTTAGGTTGCTAGTTACTTTAAAACCTATAAAAAACAATTATTATATCTAAAACATAGACATCATGTTTTTTTTTTCTAAAAAGCTTAAACACTACTTTCAAAACGACGTAAAAGGTCATTTTCTATATATATAATGTAAGTTAAATCTAGAGTTTGGCATAGTCTAAGGTGTCCCCTGGGGACGCTTATGCATTCTCTTAGGATGTTAAAAAGTGAATAAAGTATTTTCCGCTACGTATAAGTATAATTTTGAAGGGTGGACTAGTTGATCCACGAAGCCGAGGGATACGGTCTCTAAAATACAATTGACTTTCACATCATTAAAGCTTATGTTTTTTTTGTAGTCTTAGTAGTTGGTGGTTGCCTGAGCGTCGGCAGTTATCCTCTGTCCGACGTAGCATCACGACGCGTGTTTTCTCATACTCTGATACTTCTTAATTTCGGAGAAAATGCGGATTGTGACAGTTGGTATCAGAGGGAGGTTGTTTGACAATTGGTCGGGCAACCTTTCCTTGTAGGTATTAGAAGTTTAGCATCGTATCATACACACACTGATATGTCATCAGCACGTCTGGGCTGAAGCACGAACACTACACTCATAGCATAACATGAAGTATACGGGGCATATTATGTAGTATGAGATGCATAATATGTGTTTGTATATGGATCCATCATAGGAGACAACATGTGAGGGTTATGTAGTATGAGATGCATAACCTCACCACATGAATGCGAATAGCACGTTTTCTTTTTCGTTGCATGGAAATGTTATGTAGTATGGGATGCATAACATTTTCATGTGTACGCCGCTCATAACATGCATTAGGGCCTTTTTAGAATGCATAGCACAATCATGCATAGCATAACATTGCATAAGCACAACGTGTCAAGCTAAAGACTTGCAGGATGACATATGTACACACATGGTTTTGAGTCAAAAAGAATATAAATTCATGCATTCCCGATATAGGCAAAAGAGTTAGTGTGATGGTGGTGAACCATCTTAGGTTAAGCATGACATTATTTCCTCTGTATATATATATATATATATATATATATATATATATATATATATATATATATATATATATATATATATATATATATATATAAAACCCCAGAGCAAGTTGGCAGTGAAAGCAAGTACTTATGTAGGTTTGTCTGTACCTGTTTATTTTGTCCTAGTAGTTGAACTAGGTTCTGATGATTGCTTGTTTGTTCTTTTTAGTATGGCGCCTAAGCGTAGGGTGACGAGGTCGACTCCCTAATCTGAGTTTGAGTCTTCTGGTGCTCAAAGCGGAGCAATTGTGGAGAGTCTGAGGCAGTGCAATGAGGCTCTATCGAGGCAGATGGTGGACGTTCAGTCTCAGATCCAGTCCCTGATATCTGTGGTGGCAGGACTAGCCCCGAGAGCGCAGGATCCTGCTGCGGGTATAGCTGTTCCCGCACCTCCTGCACCTCCTGCACCCCCAGTCCCTTTGGTGCCTCCAGTGGTGGTGCCCTCGGAGATGGCTTTCATCACTCAGTTCCAGCGACTGCGACCCCCTACCTACGATGGTAAGGCGAACTTCATGATATTGGATGACTGGTTGATTTCTATAGAGGAAATGTTTCATTATTCTGGAGTGTCTGAGGATCAGAAGGTGATGTTGGTCGCCTATCAGCTGAAGGGGTTAGCGAAGAGCTGGTGGATGAGGGATAAGGAGGGAATGGTAGGAGGAAGCACTTGGGCTTCCTTCAAGGAGATCTTGATGCGGAAATTTCTACCGTTAGTGGAGCGAGACAGGCTGATGAATGACTTCTTGCATCTGAAGTAGAGGCAGCTCTCAGTCAGCGAGTATGAGATTGAGTTTAGCAAACTCAGTCGCTTTGCCCCTAGTTTGGTGAGCTCAGAGGAGGATAGAGCGAATCGTTTCCTTGGTGGCCTGCGGAGCGATGTACAGCAACTAGCGGTGGCTCATGGAGCGGTGAGTTATGCTGTGGCAGTGGAGGCCTCTTTGAAGGTAGAGGCCATCGAAAGCGCGAAGCAAAGAGGACAACAGGCAAGGAATGAGAAGAGGAAGGCTGTTGAAGCAAAGAGCCCCCAAGTACCCGTTGTTCCTTTGAGGAAGAGGAGCAAAGAGGTCTGTAGTTTTTGTGGCCGGTCGGGCCATCCTGTTGAGAGATGTTTCAAGAGGGAGGCGGCGCAGAAGGAGCATGTGCATGCTATTCAGGGTCCTCCCAGGCAGAATGTGGTGTGTACTCTGTGCAAGAAAGAGGGGCATGATGTTGCTCGTTGCTGGTTGAAGGACAAGGTCTGTTATCAGTGCGGACAGAAAGGTCATACCAAGGCCCGATGCCCGCAGCTCCAGTCTGTGCACCGACCAGTTCCTCTTCAGGCGTTGCCACCGCCTCAGTCTATGGATAGAGGCAAAGGGAAGATGAATGTGATATCATCAGCGGAGGCTCAAACTTCGACGCAAGTCATTTCAGGTAAACCTTCTCGCTAGTCTTTTGCTTCCATTGCAGATTAGTTTGGCTTTTGTTTTCTTAAATGATTGTGCAATTTTCCTGTTTATATTTATATAGGGAGTTTTAAGGTAAATAACCGCTGGGCGCGCGTTCTCTTTGACTCAGGTGCTACCCACTCATTTGTGGCTAGGGCCTTTGTAGAGCGGTGCCAGCTGGTTCTTGATCATGTCGGTGATGCCTTTTGCGTCAAATTCCCCTCGGGTGATTCTGTGATATCAGATCAGGGCATTCTGGATTGTCCTATTATGTTGGGGGATTTCCCGGCCAAGGCACATCTGAAGGTTATAGAGTTGGAAGATTTCGACGTCATCCTGGGTATGGATTGGTTGTCCAGATACGATGCAGTGATCCAGTGCAGGGGTAAGCGCTTGGATTTCCAGAGGACAACGGTCAGCCTGGGAGTATTTATGGCGATCCGCGCCAGGCCTCTCCGGTGATTTCTGCGGTATGTGCTCAGAGGTTATTCAGTTCTGATTGTTTTGCTTGCTTAGTCTCAGTGCTGGGGACTGTTAGCAGTTTGCCGCGGTTGGATGAGATTCCTGTTGTCCGTGAGTTTTATGATGTGTTTCCTAGCGACCTTCCCGGTCTTCCCCCTGTCAGAGATGTCGAGTTCGTGATTGATTTGGAGCCGGGTACGCGTCCTATTGCTAAGGTGCCGTACCGGATGGCCCCGCGAGAGCTGGAGGAGCTGCGTACCTAGCTGGATGAGTTATTGGAGAAGGGTTTCATAAGGCAGAGCTCGTCGCCCTGTGGTGAGCCTGTTCTCTTTGTGAAGAAGAAAGATGGGTCGATGCGCCTTTGCATCGACTACAGAGAGCTGAACAAAGTCACCATCAAGAACAGGTATCCCCTGCCCAGAATCGACGACTTATTCAATCAGTTGTGTGGTAGCTCTGTGTTCTCCAAGATTGACCTTCGATCAGGATATCATCAGCTCAGGATCCGGGAGTCGGACATTCCACGGACGGCTTTCCGATCGAGGCATGGACATTTCGAATTCCTAGTTATGTCTTTTGGGTTGACCAACGCGCCATCAGCATTCATGGACATGATGAACCGGGTGTTCAAAGATTTTCTGGACAAGTTTGTGGTCGTATTCATAGACGACGTTCTGATTTATTCTCGGAATGCTGTGGAGCATGATCAACACTTGCGGTTGGTGTTATCTGCCTTGAGAGATCATCAGTTGTACGCCAAGCTGAGTAAATGTGAATTCTGGTTGCCTCAGGTTTCCTTCCTGGGTCATGTGGTGAATAAGGATGGCATTTCAGTGGACCCGGAGAAGATTTCTGCCGTGATGGATTGGCATAGGCCAAGCACACCCAAGGAGATTAGGAGCTTCTTGGGGTTGGCCGACTATTATAGAAGGTTTGTTGAGGGCTTTTCTACCTTGGCAGCGCCCTTGACTAAGCTGACGCAGAAGCATGCAGCGTTTATTTGGAGCGAGAAATGCGAGGAGGCTTTTCTGGAGCTGAAAAGCAGGTTGTGTTCTGCCCATGTGTTGTCGTTGCCTATAGAGGGCCAGGACTATGATGTATATGTGGATGCCTCGCATGTTGGGCTCGGAGGCGTGTTGATGCAAGAGGGGAAGGTGATCGCGTATGGGTCGCGGCAGTTGAAGACTCATGAGCGGAATTACCCTACGCATGACCTCGAGTTTGCGGCGGTGATTTTTGCGTTGAAGTTGTGGAGACATCTAATCTATGGGGCCCAGTGCAACATTTTCACAGATCATAAGAGCCTGAAGTACGTGTTTACTCAGAAGGAGTTGAATCTGCGCCAGCGGCGGTGGCTAGAGTTTGTGGCCGATTATGACGTGGAGATCCAGTACCATCAAGGCAAGGCCAATGTGGTGGCCGATGCCCTGAGCCGCAAGACAGGGAAGATCTTCAACCTCACGGCAGACCGTTTAGTGGAAGAGTTCTTGTTGATGGACATCTCCGTGGGATGCTGTGATTTGCAAAGCAGTTTGGCAGTGGCAGAGCCATCTTGGATTTCACTCACCAGGTTGCACCAGATGGATGATCCGGATTTGTTACACCTGTACCTCAGGGCTGAGAGAGGGGAGTTGCCGGATTTCTCTATCGATGATTCGGGTACTTTGAAGTACCGCGACAGGTTTTGCATCCCCGCGGTTGGAGATATCAGGAGTATGGTATGCAAAGAGGCTCATGGATCCAGTGTTGCCTACCACCCAGGATCCACCAAGATGTATCATGATTTGAAGCAGATCGCCTGGTGGTATGGTATGAAGGGGGATATAGCTCGGTATGTTTCTGAATGTTACACTTGCAAGCGGGTGAAGGCCGACCATGGGAGGCCTGGTGGCAAGTTGACTCCTTTGGAGATCCCGACTTGGAAGTGGGAAAGTATCTCTATGGACTTCATTACGGGCTTACCGAGATCTCCAAGGGGATTTGATTCAGTTTGGGTGATCGTTGACCGATTGACAAAGTGTGCGCACTTCGTACCTTATAATATCGACTACCCGATGAAGAAGATAGCAGAGTTGTATTTGAACGAGGTCATCAGATTGCACGGTGTGCCTATTAGCATCATTTCTGATCGAGACTCTCGTTTTACATCTCGCTTCTGGAGGAGTCTGCAAGAGGGTCTGGGTACAGATTTGAGGTATTCTACCGCTTACCACCCACAGACAAATGGGCAGACAGAGCGTGTGAACCGGATTGTGGAGGATATGATCAGGTGCTACATTCTAGACCACGGTGGAGCATGGGATGAGCGTTTGCGGCTCATGGAGTTTGTCTACAATAACAGTTACCAAGAGAGCTTGCAAATGGCTCCCTTCGAGGCATTGTATGGGAAGCGCTGCAGAACTCTGTTGTTTTGGACTGAGGCTGGTGAGGGGCCTTTGTTGGGTCCTGATGCTCTCGAGGAATTGGAGGTTGCTGTGAAGCTCATTCGGGAAAAGCTTCGGTTAGCTCAGGAGAGATATGAGAAGAACGTCAACCGGCGTAGGTTCGATTTGAAATTTTTGGTGGAGGATTTGGTCTTCTTGAAGGTGTCTCCGATGGTTGGAGTGAAGAGCTTCGACAAGAACCATAAGTGTTGGAACACCCTATTACTAATTTGGGTCAGGATCACTATGTCTCTAGGAATCTGTGTTTGACCTTCTGTATAGCTTAATAGGTCAATTAGAATTGAGTCTAAGGGATCAGGAGTCTAGGTTTGGAAGCTGCCCTGAAGACCAAAGTCTTTCTGGAGACTAAGTCCAATCGTCGAGCTCAGCACGACGTTTCGTCGAACTCCGGTCGACGATCGTCTAGCTCAACTTCGACAGATCGTCGAGCTCCACTCGACGATCGCTGAGCTCAAACCTCATAATATCGTCGAGCTCCACTCGACGATCGCTGAGCTCAGGTTGACGATTTTGACTCTGCTCTGGATCCTTATCTCTGAGCTCAGTTCGACGATCTTTGAGCTCAGATCGACGATTTCTTTGCTGCTTGCTTTTTCCAGTTCGCTGAGCTCAGCTCGACGACAGCAGAGCTCAGTTCGACGATTTCAGTTATCTTTCAGAATTCAAATTCAAATCAGATAGAAGTTATTCTGCATTTAATTCAGAAGATCTGCCAGCCGTTTTCATTTACTTCTGGAGCAAGTTTCAAGGGATTTTTCAAGGAACAAATCAGTGGACTTTCCTTCAGAACAAATTATGCAATTAAGGCTGTAATCAATGCAGACCAACGGCTATCTTTGATAGAGTTATATCCTATTCAGACACAGAGAATAAAAGACAGAATGTTTTTGAATCAAACATAGAGATTGACAAGAACAGGACACAACTCAATATACAGAGACTCTATGAAAATATTCTGAAAACAAGAATTCTGAAGAACACTCATCAAAGAGATCAAGCTTTCAAACAAATCTTTAGATCTCTTCATCTCTTAAAGTGTTCAAGGCCAACATCATTTCAAGACTCCAGACACTCAACATTTCAGCTTGCTGAAATCATCTTTTGCTGGAGATCTATCTTTGAAGGCCTATCACCCTCAGCAAAGCTCATCTTCCTGAAGATGAAGGACTCAGGGGGAGCTTTGAAATCAATCCACTTAGTCTTCTCAGTTGTTTGAGAAAAGAGAAGACTGCCATCACTCTCTCACCCCCACTCTGTAAAGGGTTTTTCAAACTCCCTTCAAAAGTTTGAATCTGGTTTTTGAGCACCTTGTCAAAAGCTCATTGGTGGCAAGACACCTGATCAAAAAATCTGTTTTGGTTTTTGAGCACCTTATCAAAAGCTCATTGGTGCCCAGGACACCTGATCAACTCATCCTGCAGTGGATTCCTACCTAGGGTGGTAGAAGAGTGGATGTACCCAAGTTGGGGAACCACTATAATTCCTTGTGTCATCTGGTTTTGCATGTTTTCTTTCTGTTTCTGGCCTAGATTTTCTTGTGCTTAGTTTCTGCATAGCTTAGTCTGTGATTAGTTTTATTTCTGCTTCCCTGCTTACACTCATTACAACAATTGTTGTAAAGCTTTGCAAAAGTTTTTCTTTGTGTTTTAAAAAGCACCATATACTCTATTCACCCCCCCCCCCTTTAGAGTATATCAGATCTAGTTTCGCCTTTCAATTGGTATCAGAGGCAGGTTGGTTAAACATATCATATCTGTTTGGTTGTACAGGCTAACACCTGAACCCCAAGATCCCAATCTAGATCTTTCTTTTATATTTCTTTATTAGATTTAGCTTGCACAAGTCATGGCCCAAAACAAAGATTATGCTAGCACCAGACCTCCAGTGTGCAATCTGTCAAAGTTTGCACTTTGGAAAGCAAGGATTAGACTCTACATGAATTCTATTGACGAAGACATTTTTAATTCTGTTTTGACAGTGTGTCCAAGACCTCCAGAGGGCACAAGCACAAATGCTGTTCCACCTCCATCAGGAACAGATGCTGACATCAAAAAGTGGAAAATAGCTGATGCCAAGGCAATGAACATCTTAGCTCAGACAATGTCAGATGACATTTTTCAAAAAGTAGCTGAATGCAATTCAGCCAAGGAAATTTGGGACAAGCTCTCAGAAATTGTCTCTGGCTCAGCTGATGAGAGAAAGGACAGAAGATCCCATCTCATCTCCCAATATGAGAACTTCAAGAAGGGAGAAACAGAGTCAGTGGGAGACATGTACAACAGACTGAGTCTAATTGTCAGTGAACTAAGGACATTAGACAAAGAGATCTCACTGACAGAACTTAATGACAAGATCCTAATGTGCTTCCCCAGCACTTGGGATTCAAGAATCTGGCCAATTAAAGATGTCAGAAGTCTGAATGAGATCACCACTGAAGCCTTGTTGGGTAAGCTCAAATCTTATGAGCTACTCATCAAGAACAGAGAAGAAGAACAGAAGGCTGCTTCACCAGCCACAAGAAAGGAGAAGACTATAGCATTCAAGGCAACTGAGGATCTGCCTGAAGAAAAAGGAACAACCAATGATGAACTTCTCAGCTTGTTGGCCAAAAGATTCTATAAGATGGCCAGAAAGGACTTCAGAAGAAGATCATACAAGGAGCAGGATAAGCCAAGGTATGACAAGTCCATTGGCAATAGCAAAGACATCATTTGCTTTGGTTGCAGGAAACCAGGGCATATGGTTCCTGACTGTCCAGAGAACAAGAACAAGGACAGAAGGGACAGAAAAGAAAGAAGAAAGGAGAAGGACTCCAAAAGGAATGGAAGTAGCAAACCTTCCTCCAGCAGAAATAAGCACACAAGGAAAGGATTTGTTGCTGAATCCTGGAGTGAGACTGAAGAGGAGTCAGAAGCCTCTTCCAGCTCAAGTGATGATGAGGATGATGCAGAGGAAAAGGAGTTCTGCATGATGGCAATCAATGCCTCACAACACAACTCAGAGGAAGAGGAGTCAGAGTCAACCTGAAGAAGATCAGGTAATCAGCTCTTTTGATTTTACTTCAGAAGATTTTAAATTTGAATTTAAAGCACTATGTTTAGACCTGCTAAAGTCTGAGAAAGAGATCATCTCTCTCAGAAATCAATTATCTGAACAAAATGCTTTAAAATCAGAAAACCTCAAACTCTCTCAGGAGTTGGAGAACTATAGGGAACAGATAGCTTCACTGAAGAGTGAGCTCTCTGAGGCCAAGAAGCTTGAAGAATCTCTTAATGGGAGAAGCATCAAGCTGATGGACATCACAAGCACAGTGAACTCAAGATTCAACAGTACACTGGGCTTGGGTGCCTCATCCAGCCAACCTATAGTCCTAACAACTCCCATCAAGTTTATTTCTAGCAAGGGAAAGGGAGTTGTAGAGGTTGCCAGGAAAAATTCTGATCTGCCTCAGAAAACTAAAGTCCAGCACAAATCGTCGAACGGAGATCGACGATCGCCGAATGAAGATCGACGATCGCCGAACGCAGCTCGACGATCTCAGGGAAAATCGTCGAACGCTGGTCGACGATCTCAACCAATGTCGTCGAACGAAGCTCGACGATTTCATATACCTGACCTCACCCATAGTCGACCGTCGAACGGAGCTCGACGATCTGACCCAAGATCGTCGAACTCAGCTCCAAGATCGTCGAACAGAGGTCAGAGCTCTGGAAAACTTTTCAAAGGCAAATCAAAATTGAATCCTGAGGGTTCTTCATCCCAAGCCTTCAACCCTTATACTGAATGGATTTTACCTCCAAGGAGATATCATCCTGAAGGATATAAGAGTCAGCCAGGGATATCTTTCATCTCTGAATTTAAAGGTTATCAACCTAGGCCCAAGGTAAACTGGGTCAAAAACAAGTGAATTGTTTTATGTGCAGGTGAAGACCTATCCAACATCTAACCAGCAATGGTACTTGGATAGTGGGTGCTCTAAGCACATGACAGGGAACAAGGACAACCTCAATTCCTTTAGAGCCAATCTTGGACCCAAGGTTATCTTTGGTGACTCCAACTTTGGACAAACTAAAGGTTATGGAGCAGTCCAGATTGGTTCTGTAACCTTCAAGAAAGTAGCATATGTGAAAGGACTGAAGCACAACCTAATCAGCATCAGTCAGCTATGTGATGAAGGCTACCAGGTGACCTTCAGCAAAACCTTATGCAAAATCAAGTCAGAGGACAACACAACTGTGTTGACAGGTAAAAGGAAAGGTAACATCTACCTAGTAGATTTTCTTTCAACTACTATAGATATCTGTTTATTCAATTTAGTCTGTAGACCAAATGTTTTATGGCATAAGAGACTAGGACACCTAAACCTTAGAATTATTGCTAGGCTATCCAAGGATAACCTTGTTAGAGGACTACCTTCTGGCCCCTACAAGAAGGAAGGACTCTGCAAGGCTTGTCAATTAGGCAAGCAAACTAAAAACAGTTTCAAGTCACTTAATAAGAGTGATTCACCTAGGATACTGTATCTGTTACACATGGATCTATTTGGACCCATCACAGTACAAAGCCTAGGAGGGAAATCCTACACTTTGGTGATTGTAGATGACTTCTCTAGATTCACTTGGGTGTTCTTTCTAAGGAAGAAGTCTGATAACTTTAAGTGTCTGACAGAGTTTCTCAAATGTATAAAGATTGAGTTCAATACTCACATTGCCCTGATCAGAAGTGATCATGGGACAGAGTTTGATTCTCTTCTTATGCAAGAGTTCTGTCAGAGTGAAGGGATCAGACATACTTTCTCAGCTCCTAGAACTCCTCAACAAAATGGGGTAGCTGAAAGGAAAAATAGAACCCTTATTGAATCTGCCACTACATTGTTGTCAGATGCTCATCTACCTCTATCCTTCTGGGCAGAGGCAGTGAACACCTCCAACTATGTGCTGAACAGAATTCTAATACATAAACTGAAGGGAAAGACTCCCTATGAATTACTCAAAGGAAAGAAACCTAAAGTTGACTATTTCAAAATTTTTGGTTGCATTTGCTACATTCACAATAATGATAAGAAATATCTAGCAAAATTTCAAGCCAAAGCTGATGAAGGAGTGTTTCTGGGATACTTCATGATCAGCAAGGCCTATAGGGTATATAATAAATCATCATTGAAAATTGAGGAATCTATTCATGTTTCTTTTGACGAAACTAACATGTCTTTCAAGGAGAGGATTTCTTCTACCATAGAACCTTTGCAGGAACACTCTCTAGTTGAAGATATGAACAAGTTGCAGGTTGCTCAAGAGAATGAAAGCAGTGAAGATGAAGGGAATGCTCAACACATTGAAGCTCAACTTGAAGAGCCAGTTGTTGTACCACAAGAGGAAACAACAACACAGGTTGGT
The DNA here is from genome assembly GCA_039583875.1 of Platanthera guangdongensis. Lineage (NCBI taxonomy): Eukaryota > Viridiplantae > Streptophyta > Magnoliopsida > Asparagales > Orchidaceae > Platanthera > Platanthera guangdongensis. The sequence goes on from CM077156.1 coordinate 36,261,133, forward strand.
AAACAATCAACACCCCCTGTTGATTTAGTAACATCAAGAGACCATCCAATTTCCCAAATAATTGGAGAAATCTCAGCTGGTGTGCAAACCAGAAATCAGGTCAACCAAAACCTGTTGCACACCTGCTTCCTTTCTCAAATTGAGCCTCAGTCCATTCAAGATGCAGAGCAAGATCCACACTGGATCATTGTCATGCAAGAAGAGTTGCATCAATTTGAGAGGAACAAAGTATGGGAACTAGTGCCAAAGCCAAAGGATCATTCCATTGTTGGAACAAAATGGGTATTCAGAAATAAACTGGATGATCAAGGAGTAATAATAAGGAACAAGGCAAGGCTAGTTGCCCAGGGATATTCTCAAGAAGAAGGAATTGACTACGACCAGACTTTTGCACCTGTTGCAAGATTGGAAGCCATCAGAATTTTTCTAGCTTATGCAGCTCACAAAGGCTTCAAAGTTTATCAGATGGATGTCAAGAGTGCCTTCTTGAATGGAGACATCAAAGAGGAAGTCTATGTCAGACAACCTCCAGGTTTTATCTCTCCAACTTACCCTGATTATGTTTTTAAACTACAGAAAACATTATATGGTCTCAAGCAAGCTCCTAGAGCATGGTATGAGACCCTAGCATACTTTCTCTTGGAAAATGGTTTTATAAGAGGTAGAGTAGACCAAACTCTTTTTATTAGAACTCATAAGTCCAATACCCTACTAGTACAAATTTATGTAGACGATATCATCTTTGGTTCTACTGACTCAAAACTGTGCAGAAGGTTTTCTAACCTAATACATTCTAAATTTGAGATGAGTAGCATGGGTGAGCTATCCTTCTTCCTAGGATTGCAAGTCAAATAACATACTGAAGGCATCTTTATTTCTCAAACCAAATATGCTAATGAACTGGTTAAGAAATTTGGTATGTCTGAGGCATCTTGTATGAAAACACCCATGCCTACCAATGCTGTACTGGATGCTGATGAACATGGGAAACCTGTTGATCAGATAACATATAGAGCAATGATTGGCTCTTTACTGTATCTTACAGCTAGTAGACCAGATATAATGTTTGCTACATGTATATGTGCTAGATTCCAAGTTAGCCCTAGAGAGTCACACCTAACATTAGTAAAGAGGATTCTCAGGTATGTTAAAAGTTGTCCAAATCTAGGTCTCTAGTATCCAAAAGATTCAGCATTTGAGTTAACTGGATTCTCTGATGCTGATTATGCTGGATGCAGAATTGACAGGAAAAGCACCAGTGGAACTTGTTAGTTCCTTGGTGATAGACTTGTCTCCTGGTTTTGTAAGAAACAAACATCTGTGTCAACTTCAACTGCTGAAGCTGAATATATGGCTGCAGGCAGTTGTTGTTCACAAATATTGTGGATTCAAAATCAACTCCTAGACTATGGTTACAACTTAGAGAAGTTAAAAATCTTTTGTGACAATACAAGTGCTATTTCCATAGCTCAAAATCCAGTCCTCCATAGTAGGACAAAACACTTAGAGATTAGGCATCATTTCTTAAGGGATAATGTTGAAAAGAATAAAATTGAACTGCATTATATCCCAACTGATTTATAAAGGGGAGATATTTTCACCAAGCCCTTGGATGAAAAGAAACACACCTTCTTCCTAAATCAGTTAGGAATGTTAGATGGAGGAAGTCTTAAATAATATCCAAGATTTTGAAAGCTAAAAATTGACCAAGACTAGGCACAAATTCTGATTTTTCCTTAGTGTCTAGAATTTTCTGATCTCTGAACTGCGCTCGACGATTTCCCCCAAGATCGTCGAACGGAGATCGACGATTTCCAGGATCGTCGAACTGAGTTCAGCGCTCCTCAGATAGTATGAACTATCTCTTCTGGTCAACGATCGTCGAACGGCGCTCGACGATTTTGTTCCCTGAACGATCGTCGAACGGAGCTCGACGCTTCCCAAGATCGTCGAACGGAGATCGACGATGTTGGAGTCTCTTCAGATTCCTTTAGAAGCCTCGATCGTCGAACTGAGTTCAACGATCTTTCCAATTCTGCGTCGAACCTTAATATAAAACTCATTTTTTCGCCGTCGTTCTCTCTTGCGCTTTCAATTTCTCTGCAAAAAATTTTTTCTTCCCTCCAAACAGTTCTACCTTGGTCGTTTTGTTTGTTAAGTTTTTGCAGGTACAATGGCCGTCTTAGTTGCTGTCCTCGCCGCCATGAAGTTTGATGCAGGGTTTGACATCGATTTGGACTCCTTCAACACCACTGATCAAATCTTCCAGGACATCCTGAGTTTATTCAAGGATCAACATTTATCTGCCCTCATGACCACAAGAATCAAACTTGCTTCCGATGAGATAAAAGAATGGGTATATACTGCACACAACCTTGACACAACCACCATTGTTGGATCTATTGGTGGCACCCAGGTACCTCTGACCCCAACAGTCTTAACAGAGGTTTTTGGTTTAAGAAATGGTGAAGACTCTGCTGAACTTTCTGGAGAAGAATTTTCTGATTTACTTGCCAGGATGGGTCATCCTGAGGGAAACCCTAGCAAGTTGTTTAAGAGGAACCTGTCAGTTGAATACAGGTTCCTGGCAGATGTTGTAGGCAAGGTCCTGTTGGCCAAACATTCTGCACATGACACCATCTCCAGACATCAGCTCTGTCTCATGGGAGCTCTGGTAGATAGGAAAAGCCTGAACTGGGGAGAGGTCTTCTTTGACCTGATAAAGAAAAAGATTAACAAAAACTTTGTAAATTTTGGAAGAATTCTGGGAGTCTTCCTTCAGGCAAAGTGCCCTGCTCTGCTAGTCTCCTCTGGAGTGCACATCAATGCCTCCAAGAGACTCTCCTGTGCCCTATTTGGGAAATGGGACAGGCAGATTAGCAAGCCCAGCAGGCCCTCTTCATCTGCCCCTTCAGGCACCAGGACTCACAGAGTCACTCCCCCCCAGGTCTCTGCCCCTGCAGAGAACCTGCCTGCTGCTAGTGCTGCTTCTCCTCCTCCTCCAAGTTCAACCCTTCCTCCAGCTCCATCCACCATTCCAGCCTCATCTCCCATTACAATCTCCAGCCCATCTCCAACCTCAATTCCATCCCCAGCAACCACTTCATCACCTCCAGTTGACCACTTCCACCCATTATTCTCATATCCACCTCCAGATGTCACCTCATCCCTATCCATACCATCCTTCCATCTTCTGGATGAATCCTACATGGATGATTCCCCCTCTTCTCCTCCAGACTTCCCCTCCACCTCAACATCTTTCCAAGATCTCCTCCATCACATCCTTGACCAACCATCATTCACTCCATCCATATCTATACCCTTGTCCTCCATCTCCACAATTCTCACACCTCAGCCCTCTATCCCTTCACCATCCAGCACTCCACTTCCAGCATCCTCAGCCATCCCAATACCCTCTACCTCTGCTCCTGCCATTGAGCATGTAGATCTGCCAGCCCTAGCTGACAAGTTGTATGAGCTACTGGCCCCCAGGCTCTCTCTTCTCATGGAGGCCTCCTTAGCTCCTCTACAACAGTCAGTGGCAGCTCTATCTGCCAGGCTCTCCTCCCTCATTCCTCAAGCAGCCCCACCAGCAGTGTGCCTTGATACAGAGGTATCTGCATCCAGGCAGGGGGAGATGCCTTATGAAGCCAGCCTTCATGCTGCTGTTGCTGCTGCTTCTGCTTCTGCTCCTGCTGCTGCTGCTGTTGTGCTTGTATCTTCTGCTCCAGTTGCTGCTCCTACTGCAGTCTTAGCAATTGATTAGGGTCTTTGCTCTCTGCATTTGATACTGCATACTTCAGCTACCTCCCAGAGCCCAATGCTGTCCAGCCCCCTGAAGATCTGTCCAAGGCTCTGGTGCCCTTCTCATGCTGTGACCCCAGTATCATTTCTGCTTTTATTCATTCAGTGACTGTTGTTTCTGATGATGTTACTGCTGCTGCTGCTGAAGACAAGGCTGTATCTACTTCTGAAATTGTTATTACTGCTGAAGAAGACAATGTTCCAACTGCTGCTGATGAGTTCATTTCCCAGGATTCTCTGATGACAGAGGCTGTTGTCTTTGAGCCTGTTATAGATGTTGTTGTTGTTGTTTCTGAACCTGCTGCTCCAGTACCTGTTATTATATCTGCTGATGTACCTGTATCTGTTGCTGTATCTGCTGCTATACCTGCTGCTGGCCCTTTTGCTTCTGCCCCATCTGCTGCAATGCAACTGAAGAAAGATCTTATGAAGAAGATAGATGCTATATATGATGCCCAGAGCTCTGACTCTGATGAGTTTAAGACAGATTCTGATGATTCTTCTGCCACCATTGCAAGGAAAAGGAAGGCAAGAAGTAAGGCAATGAAGAGGGTTCCTCCTACCAAAGTTAGAGATGATAATGATGTTCCTTACTATATTCTGCACAACTGTCCAATTACTGAGCATTGGATGCAGTTCTCTAAGAATCAGCTAAAGGCTATGAAGAAGAAAAGAAAGTTTGATAAGGACTCCTCCCAGTTCAAGCACCCTCATCCTCCTCCACCACCTCCACCTGATGCAGGTGCAGGTGGCAGCTCTGCAAGATCAGGCCCAGCTAGAAGCCAGGCTCCCTACCAACCTCATGCTAGAACATATCAAAGGGAAAGCCAGTCTAGGGGCTCTTACTCTAGAAGGGGAGGATATAGGGGAAATCAAAGAGAGACTCAGGTTTACTCCAAAGGGCATTCCAGGCAGCATCCTTATTCCAGGGGAGGACATGTTCCTTCTGATACAACCTCAGGTCCATTCCCCTATAAGCTCAGAGAAACTGTGACTGCCAGGACTCCTCAAGATACTTCTTCCAACAGGTATGAGCCACCTGTTCCATTTGAGGACCCTGAGAGGAATCCTGTTGCTTGGACTGCTAGAATGAAAGAGTTGGCTGCTTTAGACCAGATCAAGAAAGCCAAAGAGCAAGGCCTGGACACTTCCAATATATCTACAATGTCAGAACAAAGACAGAAAGAACTGGAAAGATATGCCTCCAGAAAATTTTTTGATGCAGACAGGTACATGGAGTTGCATCCAGCTGCAGTGGTTCCCAGGACATCAAAGCAAATTTATTTGGGTGCAGCTGATGATACCAGATCCAAACAACAAGCTTTAGATCCTAACAGAGAAATCAAGTTGGTAAAAGGCAAAGAGAAAGAGTAACTCTGTAAGGTGACAATTTTTGGTTTTTCTGACTGATATCTGGATGACATATATATATATCTCTGTGATGGTTCTGTAATGTCTGGCTACTATTGTTTTTGTATTTTTCTGATTGTATGATGTTGCTTGTTTTTCCAAAGTCTGTAAATAGTTTTCCTAACCCAAATAGGGAGAGATTGTTGGAACACCCTATTACTAATTTGGGTCAGGATCACTATGTCTCTAGGAATCTGTGTTTGACCTTCTGTATAGCTTAATAGGTCAATTAGAATTGAGTGTAAGGGATCAGGAGTCTAGGTTTGGAAGCTGCCCTGAAGACCAAAGTCTTTCTGGAGACTAAGTCCAATCGTCGAGCTCAGCACGACGTTTCGTCGAACTCCGGTCGACGATCGTCTAGCTCAACTTCGACAGATCGTCGAGCTCCACTCGACGATCGCTGAGCTCAAACCTCATAATATCGTCGAGCTCCACTCGACGATCGCTGAGCTCAGGTTGACGATTTTGACTCTGCTCTGGATCCTTATCTCTGAGCTCAGTTCGACGATCTTTGAGCTCAGATCGACGATTTCTTTGCTGCTTGCTTTTTCCAGTTCGCTGAGCTCAGCTCGACGACAGCAGAGCTCAGTTCGACGATTTCAGTTATCTTTCAGAATTCAAATTCAAATCAGATAGAAGTTATTCTGCATTTAATTCAGAAGATCTGCCAGCCGTTTTCATTTACTTCTGGAGCAAGTTTCAAGGGATTTTTCAAGGAACAAATCAGTGGACTTTCCTTCAGAACAAATTATGCAATTAAGGCTGTAATCAATGCAGACCAACAGCTATCTTTGACAGAGTTATATCCTATTCAGACACAGAGAATAAAAGACAGAATGTTTTTGAATCAAACATAGAGATTGACAAGAACAGGACACAACTCAATATACAGAGACTCTATGAAAATATTCTGAAAACAAGAATTCTGAAGAACACTCATCAAAGAGATCAAGCTTTCAAACAAATCTTTAGATCTCTTCATCTCTTAAAGTGTTTAAGGCCAACATCATTTCAAGACTCCAGACACTCAACATTTCAGCTTGCTGAAATCATCTTTTGCTGGAGATCTATCTTTGAAGGCCTATCACCCTCAGCAAAGCTCATCTTCCTGAAGATGAAGGACTCAGGGGGAGCTTTGAAATCAATCCACTTAGTCTTCTCAGTTGTTTGAGAAAAGAGAAGACTGCCATCACTCTCTCACCCCCACTCTGTAAAGGGTTTTTCAAACTCCCTTCAAAAGTTTGAATCTGGTTTTTGAGCACCTTGTCAAAAGCTCATTGGTGGCAAGACACCTGATCAAAAAATCTGTTTTGGTTTTTGAGCACCTTATCAAAAGCTCATTGGTGCCCAGGACACCTGATCAACTCATCCTGCAGTGGATTCCTACCTAGGGTGGTAGAAGAGTGGATGTACCCAAGTTGGGGAACCACTATAATTCCTTGTGTCATCTGGTTTTGCATGTTTTCTTTCTGTTTCTGGCCTAGATTTTCTTGTGCTTAGTTTCTGCATAGCTTAGTCTGTGATTAGTTTTATTTCTGCTTCCCTGCTTACACTCATTACAACAATTGTTGTAAAGTTTTGCAAAAGTTTTTCTTTGTGTTTTAAAAAGCACCATATACTCTATTCACCCCCCCCCCCCTTAGAGTATATCAGATCTAGTTTCCCCTTTCAATAAGCTGGATCCGAGGTATGTGGGCCCATTCAGAATTTTGGAGCATATTGGTGTGACAGCATATAGGTTGGATCTACCAGCCAACTTCCCTGGCGTACATAATGTTTTTCATGTAAGCCAGCTGCGGAAGTGTGTGCGGAGCAGTGGGCAAGTCTTGGATACCGTGCCCCAGTTGGAGCCTAACCTCTCATATGTTGAGGTGCCGGTCCGCATCTTGGATACTCAGGATCAAGTGCTGCGGACAAAGTCTATCCCGATGGTGAAGGTTCTTTAGAAGAATCAAGGTTTGGAAAGCGCGACTTGGGAGCTAGAGTCGGCTATGAGGGAGGCTCACCCTCGCCTGTTCTCCTGATTTGTTGGGTATGTTTTCTTTCTAGTAACTTTTGTTTGTTACTTTCCTTCTATAGTAGAAGTAGTGTACATAAAGTTTCGGGACGAAACTTTCTTTTAGGGGGAGTGACTATAACGCCCCCGATTTTTCGGCAATTGTTTAAATCCTCGTTTGGCGTTACGTTGGCGCATTTCCAGCTCGTGTCGTTGTTAGAGTACCTCGTTAGGTGTTCTTAGAGGTTATAGCATGTTGTATGGATTCCCCAGCTAGCCGGCGTCTGTTTTGGAGGCCCGGTTGAGCCTCTTAGGGAATCCTTGTGCTTTGGCTTCGGGTGAGGTTAGCCCGAGTGTGTGGTCGTCGGAGGTTGTGTCCGACTTCGCCGATGTTTTCGTAGCCCGAGTGTTTAGCTACGGTGCGGATTTGTTCGGAATCCGAGAGCGTTAATTTTCGCGTCATTTCGACGGTTGCTAGTTAGCGAGTCATCATTTATGTGAGCGTATTTACATGTTTACGCATTTATGGCATAGCGTGTGATTTAGACGTGCAAGGTTTTAATAATTTTCGTGTGCGTGTCTATGTTTATGTGTTAGTATGTATATATATAGATGTGTGTTGGTATGTATATATATATATATATATATATATATATATATATATATATATATATATATATATATATATATATATATATATATATATATATATATATATATATATATATATATATATATATGTGTGTGTGTGTGTCTGTAAGTAAATGTATTAATGTACATATAGGTGTTAATTTATATGAGATGATATATATATATAGTGGATTAGTTAGTGTTTAGTTAATAGGATCAATTAGAGGCTGGCTTTATGCTTAAGCCAATTAAAATTAGGTTAGGGTATTGTTAATTAGGATATAAATATATATATATATAAGGGTTTTCATTAGGTTTAGGTGTTCTTTTCCCCAAACCCGGCGGCCGACTGCTGCAGCCCGAGCGGAAGACAGAAAAAGGGCGGAACGGGAGGCTCTCCGAGTGACCTTTTCCCCCGCCCAGCAGTGGTCGAAGGCCCTATTTGAGGCCGGATTCGTGCTCCTCTAGCCAAGATCTCCATTCCAAAGTATCTATCTTGAGATTTCCTCCATGTTCTTCCCAGTCGGATCGTAGATGTCCAGTTTTTTTTCCGAACAGTAATGGAGTATTTCCTTCCCTAAATTTTGTCCAGGTTTTTCTTAAGTGGTTGCTTGTTGCCGGGCCTGTTGGGAAGAGCGTGGTCGGCCGAGATCCTTCAAAAAAAAACCTAGGCAAGTGCGTCCTTCGCCCTTGTCAAAGAAATTCCAATATAGTGCCCTTGTTGTTTGTTTGCTTGATTTCAGATCTACTCTCCTAGTTTACCTTACCCGAAATTTTTGGTGCTAATCCTCATTGCTTTAGGTTGCGGTTTCATGGTTTGGAGTGTTAGGCCGAATTTTGTACCAAATGAGATATTAGTTTAAAGGTTGTATTTTGGGACTTTGAGTCATGCCCGGATGCCGTTAAGGGTTGTATCTTGGTTTTGTTCAAAATCTCATGCTTGTTACTTTGCGGCCGAATTGAATCATTAGATTATTGTTCTTTCTTTTGGGTTGTTAGAACTTGTTCAATAATCGCCGTTAGAACGTGTCCAAAAGTTGGAGGTTATGGTTGCTAGAACTTGCTCATTTATTCAATAATTTCGGTCGTGCTCACTTACTAGAATCTTGTCCATTTCTATTTAACTTATAGCTTGTGGTTCCGTTCCTTGGGCGTGAACCAAGACCAGCTCGTTTTATTGTGAAGTTAATTGTTTATGTTAGCGACACATTAATCATTATGTTGGTATCAAATTAATCGTGCGTGGATAGTTATCAAATTAATTATGTATGTCTTTGTATCAAATTAATTATGTCTGTTTCGGTGTCTAACCTAGTTCTTTTTGTTATGGTGACCAACTAATGGTACATGTTTAGTTGAGTGTCGTACTACTGGCATAATTACAGTATCGTTCTGCTTTCAATTTATTTGTGTAAAACTACTTGCTTGGACAAACTCGATGTTTAGTCCGTTGGTATGTATATAAGGCTCTTAGGTGGGTTGCTCTAGAGTGTGTAGGGTTCAGTGTGACTTCTTGGTGGTTCATGAAACCACTAGTAAGGGTTTTCCCGAGTCATTTAGTGTTGGAGTAGGATGTGATTTTGAGGTGGGTCGGACCGAGGCCGTCACCCTTGTTTTACTTCTTGTCTTATTAAGACAATATGGGTTGTTTGGTTGAGTTGGACTGATGTCACCACCACAACACCTTGAGATATTTAGGCCTGTTAGACTTGGTTGGACCGTTGCCACCAGCCTAGGCCCTTGTTACTGATTTTGTCCATCTCCAGTATTAGGTGACTCTTTCTGCTCTAGCTTTATTTTATGATTTATTTATTTTTTGCTAATCCTTTTTGTAGAGATAGTTGAAGTTCGGCTTCATTCGTGCTCTTGATGTACTCCCTTTCCACTTACCTTTGTGGGAATCAGTTTTACCTGCTTTACTTACCTTCTTTTACCTGTACCTGTTTTACTTCACCTTCACTTACTTCTGACCTGATTTTAAATCCTGTATAAATCTATTGTACCTTTGTTTTCCTTTTGATAGTTGCTTTGCTGAGGTGTTCGTTTTTTTCTGAATACCTCAGGTACAGGTATTTAGCCGACTGTGCGGCTAGTTTGCTCCTGGAGATTTTCTAGCATTTCAGCTGCTACTGTGGTTCTCAGTTCCTCTTGTTTGGGAGGTATCTTTTCTTTAGACTTGTAGTATAGACATACCTACTCACCAGTGGGTTCGTGTCAGTTGGTGACGCCCACTGGTGGTTTCTCTTTTAGATACTTTGCGCTTGCTTACACTGTTAGTTTTTCTGTTTTTGAGATTCATTAAACTTGCTCCTGAGATGATTTATGTTAGGTTGCTAGTTACTTTAAAACCTATAAAAAACAATTATTATATCTAAAACATAGACATCATGTTTTCTTTTATAAAAAGCTTAAACACTACTTTCAAAACGACGTAAAAGATCATTTTCTATATATATAATGTAAGTTAAATCTAGATTTTGGCATAGTCTAAGGTGTCCCCTGGGGACGCTTATGCATTCTCTTAGGATGTTAAAAAGTGAATAAAGTATTTTCCGCTACGTATAAGTATAATTTTGAAGGGTGGACTAGTTGATCCACGAAGCCGAGGGATACGGTCTCTAAAATACAATTGACTTTCACATCATTAAAGCTTATGTTTTTTTTTGTAGTCTTAGTAGTTGGTGGTTGCCTGAGCGTCGGCAGTTATCCCCTTTCCGATGTGGCATCACGACACGTGTTTTCTCCTACTCTGATACTTCTTAATTTCGGAGAAAATGCGGGTTGTGACAAAACCTCTCACGTGTTGCTCTCGAAGCAAGACAACGTTGACTGGATGAAAGATAATGACGAAGAGCTAAGGTGCATACTTGATTTGATTGAGGAGCTGAGGGACTAGTCTGTGGTCAGGCAAGTCGAGGAAAAATGGAGAATGACTAGGTATTTCGAGAAGATTGTTCGGGTGAAGCAGTTATGGGAAGGGGACCTCGTGCTAATTCGGTGTGAAAGCTCAACCCCAACTGGGAAGGACCTTTCATCGTCAAAGAGGTGCTAAGAAATGGAGCTTATCGGCTGCAGACCCACGAAGGAGAGAAAGTTTCGAACACTTGGAGCGATGACAACTTGAAGAGATACTACTCCCAAATCAAGTTGCGCCTCCACTCTTCTTTTTCCTCTTCTTATCTTCAAGCTTGCGACGCGACCTTAAACGTTGGTAGCCCAAGTGCCTCCTCGGAAAAGCTATTAGCACATCAAGACAAGATCATGACTTGTACGGCCTCTATTTCCATCCAGCCCGGTGAGTCCCGGAGCTCGCTTGAACCCTCTCGGACGAAGTCAGATGTCTCTAGCCGTGGTAGTCAAGCTACCGACCCTCCTGCTAGTGTGGGTCACTTCCCCCACCATAAGACCGATGTTATTGTCCTTGTGTGGATACTCCCGTGTGGCATATGCGACAGGTCCTGATACGTTGGCCAACCTCGTATTGATTGAGGCGTTGCTATTGTTATTGTTCTTCTTTCCGAGGACGAGCTCCAAACAACATGTATTTATACACCTCCAGCGTTTCTCAATGTTGGTTACAAACGAGGACCCTGCGGATGCCATATGGATGCCATATGTCTGACTGGCAACCTTAGCCTCTGGCAATAGACCCAACAAACATACCAGGTCATTTGCGGATCAAATTCCCCCTGGATGCTCTTCGGCGGAGTGTCATTTGCGGATACTCCTGCCGGACATTCCAGGTCGGCAAGACACTTTCCTTGAACAAACATACCAGACACTCGAAGGATGTTAGCTCATGACAAAGTTTGTCGCGATTCACTCGAGTAACTGACACAGGTAAGTCGGATGGATGCTACACAAGAAAAGTTCGTGTGTGAATACGCTATAAATGCTTACACAAACATGCCAAGATGTTGATTTCGCAAACAAGCAGTCAAAATAGCATAAATGCTGAAGCACAAAATAATTAGCAGACATTATGACCGCCCAAATTATCGCGAGGCAAAAATAGTGTCGTTACAAATTCGTGCATCAAAAGGCGCCAAAAGAAAAGCAAAAGTCATTGATCATTACTGTCTTCCCAAGTTGAATCTTTGGTTCATGACATCTTCATAGAACCGTCCGGTAGTGACTGCCCGCTGGAGTGGCTACCCTGAGACGACAAGGCAAGCTCTCCGACATCGAAATCCCCGAGGGGAAGTCTTGCCTCGTTGGGAAAAGTTCTTCATATATAACGGTCGTGAACTTAGGTTCGAGGGAATCTAGCTCCTGCAGGTGCTTAAAAAGGATCCGTGCAGAGTGGTTCCCTACTTTTAGGATCTCCCAGATGAACCTTGGGTTGCTCGCAGTAAGGCTCGCCTAGCGGACGCAAGGAAGTTGTCAGGAGGCTGCCACTAATGGTATGCAAAATAACAATACTAATGCTTTGGAAATTACCCTTAGCTCATTTTGCAGGTGAGTGTTTTCTTCCTGGGATTGCTTCAAGGCATAATGGGTCTGATCCAGAACCCGCCAGGATGCGTGTTATAGGCGAGCGATATTGAAGAAGCCATAGCCGGCCGCTGCGCCAACTGCTCTACAGCTACTCCCCACATCTCTTCAAGTTCCTCCTCGCTGATGATCGCGGTGGAGACTAATAGAGCGTGCAAGGATGTCTCCAGCTTCTCCTGCCATGAGGAAAGGCTGGCGCTGAGTAAGATTGTGTCCGCGTCATGGTGCATGAACGGGCCGCCAGTCCATTAATTCTCCAGAGTTTGGCGGCAAGTCCCATGCTGCGGTAGGCCGCGAGGGTCTCAGGCTTGGGATGACAGGAGAGTTCGTGCGCCCTCTTCGGGGAACCGGGGCAATGCACGGAGGCACTGGCCCCCAAAATCTCGCGACTTTCCACTTCTCTGTAGCGGTCAAGACCTCGCAAGGTGGCTCGAAAGGCCTCTCCGCCTGGACCCGCAGAATGACTGTAAGTAAAAGATTTCAAAGCCCGCAGGTATTAATAAACTCCGTAGTGCTTGATGTCAAGGGGGGCTTTGAAGAGGAAGTCTACTATCGCCTTCTCCAATCCCTCGACCGGCAGTTTGTAAAATTCCGCCTCCTCCCATGATTGCGGGGTGGTGTTCAGCATTTCAAAGTCCGACTTGAACACGACGAACCTCGCCCTCCATTTTGGAACCTTGTTGTGAAGGTTCAGAACCCACAGATGGCTGGAGCCAATGTATAACTGCCATTCTTGATTGCACGCACAAAGAAGATATTCCAGAAAACCGTTAGGTTAAACCAAACACTTTGAAGTTGCAGGAAGAAGAAAACAGCGGTCGCCACTGTGATGGAATTTGGGGAGATCTGTGCAGAGGCGAGCCCAAAATGATTGAGCACTTCCGCCATTTCGGGAAGAATGGGGAAGGTCCATCCCGCATCAAAATGCTCGAAGTGGAGGATGAGCTCGTCATCGAACACCATGTGGAGGTGTTCACCAGGGTCTGGAAGGCTCACACAAAACAATTCAAGGGCTACGCGGATCCTGGCTGTGTGCGCGACAAACTCCTAGTCAGGGAGCCTGATCATGGGAGGGGCGTGCTGCATAAACGCAATCATGAAGTTCGCTCGCATAATGCCTTCTTGGGGTGCTCGCTTGATCTTCATGACTCAGGATTGCTTGACGAAAAAGAGGCTCTGTGATTCTTTTTATAGGCGGGGGCAGGTTTTTCCTCGAAAAACGAAATGCCGCGTACAATATTCGTCCGCGAAGGGGTGTTCGGAATGCCCGCTGTGCATGGTTTCTCTCATGCAAAAAGAAAGAATCATATGTCCATTGGCAAGTGAGGCACGCATAGGCAGCAAATGTAAAGTATAAAATAGAATGCATCCGCATAGAAAGGATGTCGAGTACGTATAGTGTCCGCCAGAAGTGTCCACACACTTTGTCCATTGTCAATTAATTATTACAACACCAAATAAAATTAGCCTCCTTTCATTAAGCGTCCTCACTCGGCATTCGTTCCACACCCACAAACGTCAAGCTATCTGTTATCTCGGCAAGTACGCTCGTTGCACTCACGCGGTGCTTGTTCAGCTTGGCGATCAGTGTATGTATGCCATAGATGTCCTCTCTTACTTTTAAAGCATATTTCTGAGTAGCTTCCTCGGGCCGGGTTGAGCCCTGCACGCCTGTTCGCAGAGCGGGTGCGGCGTCCTACGCGATTTCTCGTTTCAATGCCACTATCCCTTCCTCCATGCGAGCAATGCGAGTACAAGTGTCCGCGAATTCCCTCTAGATGGAGGTTATCTCCAGGGCGTTCTCTGGCAATGAGGAAAGACTGTTAGCTATGATAAACATGTGAATTGCAGGAAGTTACTTTCAGTGACTACCTGAGACTGAGCCTCTCCGAGTGTCCACGTAGTCTTGCTCGTCATCTCTCTTCCTGTTTTTCTATGACCATTGAGCGGATCCTACAAGAGTGTGCACAGTGGACTTTAAAGGATCATCCACCTGGACGGCTTTTCCTTTTGGGTTCGCCTTCAGGTCCCCGAACTCTTCTTTAACTGGTCGTCATCAATCTCCTCATTATCGCCCCGTCATCATCAGTATCTTTGTCTGACTGCTCTGACTCTGCGGGTTTCCTAGATGAAAGTTCTCTTCGGCTGGCCTCTTCCCGTAATATTTGCCGGTGGAATGGGTCCGGATCTGACCGGGCAATCTGCTTCTTTACAACATTGGACACGATCTTTGTCAGAATCTCATCGTTCTTCGCGGGAGGGACATCATCTAGGGAAGTGTTCGGGTTGCGAGTTTTTGGTTTTGGGGATAGTAGCCCTTTTGACTTATCCCGAAAGATTGAGCTGGAATTTCGGTGATCGTGGGAAATTTGTGTGAATCTCTACTCAAATCAGGTTGTTTATCCATATGGTCGACAAGTTCAGAGAGGGTAGGAATCGAGCGGCCTCTTTTCTCTACGGGCTTCTTCGAGGATGACAACATTTTTTGTGAATGGCTACCAGGAAATTTGGAAGGCATTTTCGTTCTGTTAGGGTCTGACTTCCACGCAGCTTCCAAGTCGAGGCCTATTTTGGCAAGCAGAGATTCATTCAGACTCATGATGAGCGGGTGAAGAAGGTGGCCAGTAGTTTCAGAAAGATGGTTCATCTGGGCGGAGGTCTGCAGTATTTATAGATTTAGGAGGTACGAAGCTCGGGTCGCAGTCTTTGCGGTTTGCAGTCAACTTTTTCGAAGACCGCACGAGCTAACAAAAAGGGTGGGAGTTATGTTATCCAAAATCCTGCGACCATGAGCGACATCAGACATCGTGAAGCAAGTCCTCCAAGAGGATTCTCTGGGTGCTAGCGGACGCTCTCCAGGCGGACTCTCTGGGTGCTTGCGGACACTTTCCAGGTGGTCTCTCCCGGTGCTCACAGACACTTTCTAGGCGGAATATCCTAGTGACTGCCGACATTCTTCAAATAGTGGCTGGGGAACTGCGAAGGTCGGCATAAGGCCGGGCGGCCTCTCAGAAGGTTGTTTGGGATTCGGCCAAGAAGTAGTTGCAAGCAATACTCCCAGAGCCCGCACGAACTCGACTTTTCGGCATCAGCCTCTACGTCTCCACGCGGTCACATGTTGTCGCTTCTCTCACCCCCACCGCCCGACTCTTCATATACCTCGGGTGACTGCGCATTTAATGCCGTGATTTATAAGACATTGATTGCATGTCGGTTCATGAACAGTCCAAGCAGCCTACCCTCAAGTATAAATAGGGACTGAGGGGGCTCGAAAGAGAGATAATGGACTTATCTCATAATCTGCCTATTTGCTTGTGTGGACACTAAGTCCCTTCTGCATCTCTTTTCCTTTGTATATGTGCCCCCGCACCCCCTCTTGTAACCTTTTTTCTGACATAATCCAAAAACCTGCCGCAAGAGAGGCATTTGACGCGACGGATCAATCTGTTGTTCTCCGCTCCCAGCTGCACCCCCCCCCCCTTTTCTCTAGTTTACCCGTCTGTTCACCAAACCCGTCGGGGCAAAAGTAACCGGTCTCTTACGAACCACTCTCTCCTCTATCACTCGCCAGGTCCGTGGTAGAAGGCAGAGAGTTGGGCGTCAATCTTTGTGATGGTTTTGGCTCCAGCAAGTATCCCTCCCCTATATTCACAACTCCAACTGACCCCTCCCCCTCAACATGTAACACCTACATCTGTCGTATGGCATATAACAGAAGGTACAGCTGGAACCCGACGCCATATACCACAGACAATCGAAAGGGTTACATAAGAATATCGAAACCATACAACTATAACCATTCGCCCTAACACAGATCATTCTAGTGGAAGCTTTTAAACAGTTATAAAGAACCCAAATTTGAATAATCAACTATCATGAATGTCCACAACTACCACAGGAATGAAATAACAAATACACTGAAAGTAAATGGCCTTATGGCCTTACAAGGGTTCACTTAACAAAGTAGTGTTTTCCATTCATCGGCTCGTAGACCGGCCACACATGATAAAAATAAAAAATAACTATTCGCTTTGGCCTTCGAGGGCCAGCTCAACAACATGGGCTTCAGCCCGCTATTTGGTACTCGGCTCCGCAGCACTTGCAAACAACATTCCACCGCACGGTGGCAAACAAAGCAACGGTCAGCCAAAGTCGACCAAATTACAACGACCCCGCCCCTTACTCGGGACGACGATGCTCCTTCCCTGCATTACGTTAGCCCGGCTAAACAATAAAGTACAAACATGCTTCGCCACAGGTGTAGGCTCGCACGGCCAAACACCCTGTGCACTCAGGGCACATTATCGATGAATCCGGTCAATTCCGTGGCTTCACCACCATCCCCGGGATGGCAACAACGTGAGCATTTTAGCCTTTCCGACCACTGTCTAAGGCTCCCGACTATGCCAACGGCCAGTCCCTCTTTGGGTCTCTCGCACTGAACCACATAGCCCAGGTCCAATTCCACTTGCCCGTTGCTCACACACGTAGTCACCTTAAGACATACGCACGAGCCAGCTTCTCTTGGATCCCGCAATGATTCCAAACAAAACATAACCCAGTTATGTTCAAGGCCGGCACCCGGGCCACCAAGTTAGCAGAATTACATTTTCGCTCAGTTTTTCGGGTGCGCCTTGGGGTTAATCCCCAAGGATCCCTGCTGCAATCTACCGTGTAGAAACCCGAAAACACAAAGCACTGAGTCTTCTCCGGCAAACCATACAAAATGCAACATCACCGATCCAGACCAACTATCCGGGTAGGCTTCACACACAATGCCTATGTCCGTACCTCGATTCCGGACTCTATATGCAATACAAGGGGAACTATTCACGTCTACCCCAAGGAACACCGCAGACTCACCGCACACTCGCGGGAGCGGGTTTCCTTATGCAAAATAAGGAGAGCTTCACATGATCAAGTAGAGACTCGTTACCCTTGTTGTAGGCTTTTGCGCCATGAAAAAAACTATACGGATAGAAGGCTTCGCACTGGAATTTCCTCTACGGATCCGCTCTCGGTTCTCAAATCGGTGCTCCGATGCTCCGCCGGCGGCCGGAATCCTCCTCTTTCTTTCTCCTTGCTCTATCCTCTCTCTAACTTCTTAGGAAGATAGTGCTTAAGAGGATAATGAAGAATTAAACCTCCATTCCCGGCCTTAACAAAGCAAGAACACATCTGGGCCGTCAGATCTTAATTAAGGAAAATGAACGGCTCAGATCCGCACAAAAATCCTCAAACCTGGGCCGAACACGGCCTCGCACACGGTCGTGTCCCAGGCCGTGTGCCTCGATCCAGACACGATCGTCGAGCATAGAAGAGGACACAGGTCGAGACATGCCCGTGTCTCAACCTGACACACCCGTGTCGGGTACTGACACGCCCGTGTCCTAGGGCCGTGTCACCAGTAACCACCACGCCAACCGACACGACTCTTGGGAACACCGGTGGTGACATGGGTATGCACACGCCCGTGTTAACTGAAACGCCCGTGTCACGCTGTCGTGTTACCTGTCGTGTCCTTCTCTGGACACAGCCGGCCAACCCAGAGAACCACACAGCCTTGGACACGCCCGTGTCCTATGCCGTATACTCCTATACAGGCACCAAAAATTCTCTTGGACGCGACCAACACGACTATGATTTTCGGGGCGTTACACAACAATTCTAGCCTCAACTTATGTTATTAAAGGCGCATCTCAGGCGCACCTCAGGCGCGCCTAAGGCTCCAGGCTTAGAGGTTTGCGCCTTTGTGAGGATTATTTGTGCCTTTAGAATATAAAAAACACGTCTCAGTGATTTTTTTATTGTAAATTTTTTTTTCAAAATAAAGAAAAAAATAATGCAAGAAATCAATAATTTTTTATTGATTTAGTGTTTGTGAAAGATAATTATGTGTTGAGGCTTAGATATGAGATAAGTGACTACATTGATTCTATTTTTTAAGAGATATAAACGATAGTAATGAATGATTAATTAGTAGACTAAATGAAAAATTTGATCGAGAAGCTGAAATGATGTTTGTTGTTGATTATTTAAAATGGATGTGGTTGCGCCTTACCTTCCTTAGACCCGTGCCTGCGCCTTGAATCCTACCCTTAGGCTCCAAGACCCCTTTGCGCCTTGCACCATTAATAACTAAGGCCTCAACCCATTCCACTCCCCTCCTGTACTTTACCCTTGAGAACCATCCCAAATCTCACCTCACTGAACTTCTCCTTCCTCCCCTAATCCTAACTTATTAGAGTCTGTTGATCACGTATTTTAACGTGCCTTCCATTGCGAGTAGTTTGATAGATCTGTTAGAGTTAGACGAGTTAACTCACACCCTAACCGACCCATCTTGGGGTCTCCCTAGCCTGAGACCACCACTTGTCTAATCATGCCCCCTTGGACATGTAAGATGAAACCATTGATATAGATTTTTCCCACTCCAGTGAATTTTATTGTCTGATGAATGATCAGCCACTTGACGATTGGATTTAGTCTGATCCATACCTCATGACACCGATAGAGAGCGATCATGAGCGACCTAGCGAGCCCGTAGTAGTGGGATGCTCTCTCCTTACTCCCGTCCTAGGACTAGGTAGTGCCCCTACCATTGACCATTTTCTCTACTCTACCTATACACTAATTATTGAATAAATCTTCTTTTCACTTTTCACCTCATCCAATCTCATCACGACCGATAGCTGAGAAAATAGTGTTGGCCTTATAGTGGTCACCTCACCTGTTTATGAGGATACTACCTCTGTTAATGATACTCATTTGGAGTAACATCCAATCATTGATGAACCTCCCGCTGAGCCATCACTTTCTATTGTGGATGAGATTTAGGTGATCAACTCGTTTATGAGTACCAGATCATTGGCATATTTTTAAATCATATCTCCAATTTTTCCTTTGAGTGGGGACATTGGGCTTAGCATCAAATACGTAGAGTTTTCTTCACATATGCCAAAGATACTCTCAATGTTTCAAAAGTCTATCCTATTGCTCCTCGCACTCTTGATTTCTTCGACACCGCTTGCTAACCCACCAAATGTTTTTTTTTCTTTTTGGAGACAATCGATACAGTATAGAGTCAAATCCTATTGTTGAAGTCTCAGATATTCATTCGGGTGATCATTGCATTTGCGACGAATTTTCCTACATACCACTTGACAAGCCTTCCAACGAGTCGCATCTTTTGAGAGACATTTGACATGTCATGGACTCGCACATGAGTGCCGAAGAAACATAGTCATTTGGTTGTTCGTTGTACACTTGACAAATACTTGTACACCCGACCAAAAAAACCTCATGATAAGTCATCCCATTTTAGAGACATTCAGTTCATTGTCGGATATTTGTTTAGAAAGCGTGTTGTGTTTGTTATGCTTCATTTGTATCATTTACATGTGGCTAATGATTCTTTTGTTCGTCATTTGCATGAGTCTGCTTAGTCCTTTGTTCATAATCTACACGAATTACATGAGTTGACCAGATTCAAAATTGCATCTAATAATAAAATGTATAAAACTTATGCAGATAGACACAAAATGCGGGGGGAGCGGGATCTTTCGTGAAGTAGGGGCGGTGATGGTATGAATCCGTGCGGAGAGGCTCTCCGGGGCCTGTTAAAAACTTCAATACCAAGCGAATGAGTCCCTAAATAATCATGAGAAGGATCAAAATGAACATGTATATGCCCGATTTCTCTAAGAGTATGAGTATCCATCCTGTATTCAGTATTGAAGACTTGATACCTTACTTTGAACTTCGCGAATATGCGGATTCGTACCTTGAGCCCACTGCGAGCCTCACCTTCTCCGGCCTCAGTCTCTTCCTCTCCTTATTCTTGAGTCTCACTCACACTAGTGTAAAGCACCTATGGTTTTACCAACACCACCAACGGTCTCTTCGGGGCCACAAACATACCATTTACCTTCTGAGAGCATTACTGACATCATGGCTCGTGAGTGCGTATCCATGCCCGACAGACGGGCACATATGTACCAGTTCATTTTAGAGGACACCCTTTCATCGACGACACCTGGATGATGTCCGAGAAGCCACATCAATTTTTACTTGGTCTGCATCTAGAGGATACACGTATCCATTCATTGGGAGATGAATTTTTTCAAATAGGAAAGAACAATGAGAATCGGCAAGACATTAAAGCACGTGTTTTGAGGTATGTTTGGGGCCGACTTGCCATATTTGGCATCACCTGATGGACAATCCGTGTCCGTAACTACGCAACTGTGTTTAGAGTGATGTTTCAATATTTTTCATGTATTTGTTTTATGTTTGTGTTTTATTTAGTGAGATTGGACAACCATCGTGTAAGATCAATTATTGATGTCCAGATGGCTGCCCTAGTCATGTTTTATTATAAATAGAAAATGGGGGCTTGTTTAATGGTCAATGCTGATTTTGGAGGGTCTTCTTACCTGATTTGACGATATCTCGTGATATTGACTCCGCGAAACCCTAAGGTGTCAAATCCTTGGCATGTACTATCATGTTTCCTTATTTATCTTCTCTTGTGTCACTCCTATCCCATGGCCCTAGTTGACTGTCCACCATCAGCTGCCCCTTAAAGACTATTTCACTCTCCTTCCACTCCACTTCTTGTAGTCTTCCTTTATAAACCAGGCCACGTATGTTAGGGCAATAGATCAAGATTAGGAGAGAATAGAGGAGGGAGAGGGAAATTGGCGTTAGGGCTTGAGTGGAGGAGGGAGAGAATATCTGAATAATCTTTGCATGCCCTCGCCGAACTGGTCTTAGAGGTATTTATTCCTCTGGTCCAAGAGGGGGCCGACAGACCACCCCCCCCCCCCCCCCCCCCCTCATGTGGGTTGAATCCGCAGGTTCTCCCTCGAGCCGCCGTAGTTTAATTGGGGAGAGCTGAACCGGTAGGTTTCAGCCCAGCTTTGTGTTGTCTCCTTCTGCCGTCGCGCATATTATTGCCTCATGAACCTATTGTTATGCGGGGTCATAACATTCCCTTCTCCATTAGCAACCAACTTGTCCTCTAGATGAAAGTCTGGATAAAGTTCTTGGAACTTGAGCAGATCGAACCATATGTTGTGTGCTGCCAATAAGTACTTCCATTTGACGAGGATCTCATGCCGACACTCGGTACCATGCTTCTTCCATTTTGTGAGCAGCATCTCCTCTGGGAGCGGTCGCAGTTCCCCACTTCGGGTTGTCTCTGGAAGAGTAGGGCACACCTGTACTATATCCCCGATCCTTCTTTTTCAGTAAGGAAACATGGAAGGTCGGGTGAATGCGTGATCCCTCTGGCAGGGCCAAGGTTTATGCAACCGGGTCCACTCAATGGGCAATTCTAAAGGGCCCATAATATCGTGGTGCTAATTTCTGTTTTGCCCTCCGAGACAGGAAGGTTTATTTGTATGGTTGAAGCTTGAGGAAGACCTCATCTTCGACTGCAAACTCCCGTTCTGTCCTGTTTATCTGCTTGGACCTTCATTCTATTTTGAGCCGGTAGTAGGTTGTCACGCAAGAGGGAAAGAGTACGTTCTTGGTCGTGCAGCTCACGATCAACTGCTGCTAGCAACGTTCCCCCGGGTTCATACGCCCCCAAGGTCGGGGCAGAGCGTTCGTACATCACAAAACATCATAAGTACGTCTCGACCCTTCGATTGAGCACCTCCGTCAGCCCATATGTTTGAGGGTGGTGGGCGGTGCTCATGCATAGACAAGTACCCCATTGTCGGAATAACTCCTTCCAGAAATGGCTCACAAACACAATATCCCGATCTGAGATGATGGCCAGTGGAATGCCGTGAAGTTGAACGTTCTCCCGCACAAATAAGTCGACCACTAACTTCCCCGTATAGTGATGGTTCAAGGTCAGGAAGTGTCCGTACTTTGATAGCTTATCGACCATGACCAGGATAACTGTCTTCCCTTGAGATCTCGGCAGGCTGTCGATGAATTCCATGGAGACCGTATACCAAATTTGTTGTGGGATCTCCAGAGGAGTAAGCAGACCTGCTGGAGATGTTGTTTCGTATTTTTGACATTGACAAATGTTGCACTGCTGCACAAACCTCTGGACATCCTTTCGTTGGCCTTTCCAGAAAACATTGGCTCTGACCCGCTGTAGGGTACATAAAACTCCTGCATGCCCCCACTAGCGAGGAGTGAAACTCGTGCAACATAGTGCCCTTCCATGACGGTGCCTAGGGTTTGATCATCTGGTCATGGAAGTATAAGTGATCGTTTGCAGTCGAAACCCGGGAGGGGCATCTTGTCCCTATAGAAGTGCCTCCACGATAAGGCGCAACTCAGAGTCTTGTAGGATCTTCTTCTGTATATCGTCCAAGGCCTCGATTATGGGTCCTGAGATATGTTGGAGTGCTCCCTCTGGTATGCGGGATACTGCGTCAACTGCAACGTTCTCCTTCCCTTGCTTATAAACTATCTCGTAGTCATAGCCAAACAACATTGTCACCCATTTTTGTTGTAGAGGAGAGGCTACGCGTTGCTCCAAAAAATCTTTCAAACAGTGGTGATTGGTCCAGACCTTAAATTGTTTGCCCAGAAGGTAGGGATGCTACAAAGCTACGGCATGTATGATGACTATCATTTCCTTCTTGTAAGTTGACAAGCCCAGTGCCCGTGAAGCCAATGCCTTGCTGAAAAATGCTATCGATTGACCCTCTTGCATGAGCACAACCCCAATCCCTACGCCTGAAGTATCAGTCTCCAGTATGAATTCCTTGGTGAATTCGAGAAGAGCCAGCACGGGTGTCATGATGGCTGTTTTGAGAGTTTGGAATGCCACCTCCGCTTCATCTTGCCAGCAAAAGGCGTCCTTATGTAGTAGCTAGGTCAATGGTCGAGCTATCTTCCCATAATATTTCACGAACCGCCGATAGTAGCCCGTCAACCCGAGAAAGCCTCGTAGTGCGCGGATCATGCGTGGCCTAGTCCACATCAACATGCTCTCCATCTTATGGGGGTCGGCTTTAACTCCTTGTGAAGAGACAATGTTGCCAAGATATTCCACCTCCTCTTGACCAAAGGAGCACATAGAGCGCTTGACATATAGCTGGTTCTGTCGGAGTAGTCCGAACACTTGTTCTACTTGTTGGAGATGTTCTTCCTAGTTGGGACTGCAGATTAGAATGTCATATAAAAAATTAATACATTTCTGCGGAGGAAGTGCCAAAAGATCTCGTTCATCAATGCCTGAAATGTCGTGGGTGTTGAAATTTGTGAAGTGGAAGTGGGTGACGGGACAGGCCGCGCGGCCTATGCGGACAGCTTTGGCGGACTGGGCGGACTGGGCGGACTGTGGGTTGCGGCCTGGTGAAAAGTCTGGTGGAAGCCGGCTGTGTTCTGAGCGGGTTGTGGCATGGAGTCCGCGGTTTGGTGCGTCCTGGTATCTGCGGATAGAGAGGCTTGCGGACTGGTGCTTTGCTCAGTGGCCGCGGGTGCAAGCTTGCGCTGTTGGCGAGTTGGTTCGAGTTCGCGGGAAGCCTTGCGGACTGGTGTGTCCGCGGTTTGGGCTGTTGCGGACTGGGCCTTGAGCTTGGCTGAGGCCTTGTCGGGCTCAGGTGTTACAGCAGGTCTTGCTGTGGAGACCGGTTGGCGGACTGTTGTTTGGAGTCCGGCTTGGTGCTACTGCATTGGACAAGTGCGAGGAGCTCGCGGACTGGTTGCGGTCTGTGCTAGGGTGTTTGGCGGACGGGACTTTGTGTCCGCCATGCTCGCACTGGCCCTTGATGGTTTTGGACTTGGTCACACTTGGTGTCAAGTTCATGGTGTCCGCCGTATCCGCGAAGTCCGCTTTGACCGGGCGGACTGTTGCTGTTTGCCTTTGGTCGTGGACTTGTGGCGGATTGAGGTGTGAGTCTTGCGGACTGCCTCGGGTTGGTGCGGACTGCCATTGAAGAGGGTGCTGTCCTAAAGCAGTTGGAGCTTTGCGGGCTGGTGCCTTGTCCGCTTAGCTTGGGCGGACTGGAGAGGGTTTGTCATTGGTTGCCTTGCTCCTGGCGGTTTCCCTTGGTGACTGGCTAAGTCCTCGCGGACTGAGCGGACGGTCGTTTGTATTCGCGCGGGCTGGGGCGGTGTCGCTATCTCATGGGCGGTGACCACACTCCTCACCTGGCCTATAAATAGGACCCCCCTGGCACATCTACAGTAACCTAAGTAACGTGAGTGAACAGTAAATTGGGTTGGGCGAGTGCTGCGGTCTGTGTTTTCCAGTCCGCGCGGATTGTTTCAGGCTGACGGTTTGCTGTGTGCAGGTCGCGCGGATAACTTCAAGGAGCCAGGAGTTTGGCTGTGACTTCGGTCAGTGCTTGGAAGTGTGCGGTCTCTGCGGACTCAGCAGGAGGTCGCTCTGCGGCTTGTCAGTTCTGTTTCAACTTTCCCAGCTTCAATAACCTGTCCGCCGGTTTCAGGCAGGTAGGGGAGTTCCTCAGTTCGGGTTCAGCAGGAGGCGAATAACGGTCTGTCCGCGCGGCCTCGCGGTCTCGGCGGACTCCGTGGTATTCGGCGGATTGCAGCATAGCTTGGGCGAGCTCAGCGGACTCGGCGGTCTCGGCGACCTCGCGGTCTCGGCGGACTGGAGTGTTGTCCGCCCGGCTTGTTTTTTGGTTCTTTCTGTTTACAGCTGTAATACTAGCGAAATCATGTCTCGCTATGTATGCCTCGGATTGTAAAGAAGTGAATGCATAATAAGACCTTCTTGTGCTTCCATTGTTTTGTTGGGTGCAACCTCTAGTCCTTGGGTTTTCCGCAGGTTCAGCGTGCGAACTGGGTAGTTCCGAAGATATTAATTTGGTGTTTGGGCTATCTTGCTGACCACGTTGAGAAAATTCAACATGGTATCAGAGCCAGGTTTCTGAGGTTGCGGAGGTTCAGTTGCGTGAGCGGTGGTCAACCAGCGTTGTTACTCAGTGATTGAGTGGTGATCAACCTGTGTTGTTGCTCGGAGCTGCTGAAGGGTACCAACAGGTGGTTGCAATGGAAGGAAGCTTAGCAAGAGGTCTGGGCATTGAACTCTTAACGCCGACTAACTATAAAAAGTGGAAGTCGTGCATGAAGAGTTATCTTCTAGGCGAGGAGCTGTGGGAAGTTGTCGGTGGAGACGACAGACAGGAAGTTACTGCTGCTTTCGGTACTGCTGAGCAGGTGAGGCTCTGGAGAAGAACTAATGCTAAGGCAGAGTTCGTTCTGAAGAGAGCTGTCTCTCCGGAACTGTTTGATCACATCATTGGATGTGAGTCGGCTGCTGATATTTGGACAACCATTGATGAGTTGTTCAATAGGAAGAATGTGGCGCGGCTTCAGTTCCTGGAAAATGAGTTGGCCAGGGCAACTCAGGGAGACCTTTCCATCTCCAGGTACTTCTTAAAGATGAAGAGCTTGTGTGCTGAGCTGTCGGCACTGGATCCTGATGAGCCTATCTCTGAGGCAAAGATGAAAAGGCACATTTCCGCGGCTTGCGGAAGGAGTATGTGGCCTTTGTTACATCTGTTCAAGGGTGGGCTACTCAGCCGTCTCTGCTGGAGCTGGAGAATCTGCTTGCCTCGCAGGAGAGCTTAGCAAGGCAGATGGCTGGAGTGAATCTGAATCAGGAAGGCAGCGAGGCTCTCTTCTCAGGCAAGAAGAAGGGATGGGAAGGGAAGAAGAAGAAGAAGGTGCAGGCCGCTGTTGAGAAGGAGACTTCAACTTCATATCCGCCGGAGAGGAGCAATGCTCCTAAGGACTGGAAGAAGAATCTGAAGTGCTACCGGTGTCATCAGCGAGGGCACTTCAAGCGGGACTGCAAGGTCAAACTGCAGCCTGGGCATGCTGCGGGAAAGGAGGAAGCTTGCTCGCGAAGTGAAGAAGCAGAATGGGGAGGAGCTTTCATGACGGGCACTTGTGTCCGGGCCTTATCTGCTGAGGACTTCAACAGCGAGTGGATCGTCGACTCCGGGTGTGGTCATCACCTCACCGGAGACAAGTCGAAGTTCACCTCCATGCAGGCTTACTCAGGTAATGAAGCTATTATCACTGCTGATAATACTGTTTATGCAGTAGAGAAGGAGGGGGTCGTGTCTTTGGGTAGTGATCAGGGGCCACTCACGTTAAGGAGTGTGTATCACGTGCCGGGCATGAAGAAGAACCTCTTCTCGGTGACCAATGCGGTGGACGCTGGGTGTAAGACCCCCCTCCCCCTTACCCAGGAGGGCTACCGGATCTTATGCCCAGAACCGCCGTCTTACGGTGGCACTAACTCACGGGTTAGTCGACACCGCAACACGCCGATTCTGCCGGCTAGTACGATCATAAACCTGTAGGCCAATATGAGAAATAAGAAGTAAAACTGTATATATAAAAATACCAGTCCACAAGCCACAGTATAATCATGAAAAAGAGATGAATAGTACAACATATAGTCCACAAATAAGTACAACTGAAAGAGTAAAAAGGGCTTATGCCCAGTATATCAAATCTCTCTCTCTCACAAAATAGTAAATGCGGAAGCTATACTAGAAAATCAAGTCTCGTCCCACCTGAGGACGCACAGTAGTAGTGGTAGTCTGCTGACGCGGTATCTGCTCCTCATGTCCTGCCTCCTCGACGTGCTGGTGCTCCATCTCCACGGGCTCCTAAAAATAGTTGGTCACCGACCATTAGTCAAAAGACTAAGTCGTTTCCTCCACACCTCGCCCCGCAGCTCCTAGGCACCGAGCGGGAGGACGAAGCGGAGGACAACAAGGGGTAGCAAAATGGAAGCAGGTGACAATATCTATCTAAAGTGGTACTAAGTAATGAAATTCTACTCTAGCAATGCTAAGTACAGTACAAGTAGTAAGTAAGTAAGTACGGTGCAGTAAAGGAGAGTAAAGAAACAGCAATACAACAAGTAAATAAACTAAGCTACCACTAAGCTATCATCACAAGCGTACCCTAACTTATATAAATGCCCATACAATATATAAGTTAGGATTTCCAGGAAATTTAACTTATCATATAAAAGAGCCCATACTAATTTATATGATAAGGATCTATGAAGCGTATGACCTAATTATGAATGAATGATATGATGCAATTTTTATGCGCAGGCAAGTGCAACTCACACACAACGACTCTGTGATCACAGACCTTTAGTTCCCACTTTTTGAGAGCTAGCATCACTCTCGGGTACCACCGCTGTGGCTACGGCAGCAGCGGAGCGGGCGTCTCCGCTTCTAGACCGGTATGCACACTACCAAGCCTTAGACCCCTCTCATACGCCTCTGTACACGTCCAAGGTGCACTCTAGAGTCTCGCGTACGTACTTTGCTGACAAACCGTCAGTCTTGTTGGGTCGGATGTGTGTTATCGGGGGTCGTCCTCCAGACCGCAGTGTAAAACAACCCACTGGCCCCTCTAACTCCCACAACCGCCTGGTGCACCGTACTGCCATCGGTGTGACGAACGGCCAGTACCGCATGCCCCGCCACGATATTTATGCACATGCAAATAATTCATACCGAGCCTTCCGCTCGCAGGACCAAAACCCGTCCTGAATCCCTCAAACCCAAACCCGGGTGAGAACGCACATTAGTGCCTTTATGTCAATTCCCTCCAACCATCAACGGGTGAGCATATATCATGAAACTCTCCAACCCCAAACACGGGCGAGAAGGTACAACCATGTCCTAACCTATTAAGCTACTCTTGTCTACGGTTTATTATACTTAGAGATTTAAGGTTAATCCCAGGACTGCCCCCGGTATTCCCTGTGAAGGGCTCTCAAGGGGCACTAGGAACTGTGTTGGGATTACGCCCAGCGTTCCCTTTCGCAAGGATACTTATTTTAGTTGATGACTACCCATGTATCTCCCCAGCTCTCCTTATTGCTTAAGTATAACCCTAGTGACTTAAGGGGTTACCGGGTACCGACGGTCTTCCGCCGATCCCCCACTCCAGTTGATGACCAAGACTTGCACTTTTGATCCCTCACTAAGACAACTCTACCCACCAGGGTCACTCATGTTGAACTCTCTCTTATTTCTGCCGATAATCAATCCCCTGGTAATTCCCTAAGGCAAGACCTATTTGTGTTATATGCAGACCATGACCTATGTTTACCCTAGAAATGTGATCTTCCAAAAACTTAAGGCATCTTGCCTCTAAATATTTATCCTAAGGTATTATGGACTAAGGGAACTACCCTAAGGATTCTCATAATTTTTCCTGGCCAAATGGTCATTTAATTAATTCTCTTAATTTAAATGCTCGGCCACTTTACACATGAAGTGATTTAATTAAGCATCCACTGACTTAGGGAATTTTTCCTGAGATGTATATTGACCAAATATTGCTGCCTTCAAAATTTCACAATTTTCCTTAAATTATTTATTGTCATTTTCTATTTAATTACAATCCCACATAAATTCCATTTTACACATGAAGTATAAGCATTACATATTCAAAAATTCCAGAAAATTTACAGAGCCTTTAAGACACTAAATTATGGCTATTGGCAGAGATTCATCCAAATTGAATGTAAGATGGCCTATGGGATTCCATTTTAAGGTATTTACCAAAATGCCATTGTACTAGTTTAACACAAGTAATGTATCCAATAAATTCTGAGAAATTCATGATAAACTAATAACAATATTTTATGACAGTAGAATAAATCCCAAATTTTTCAGAGGTATATATATATCATTTCAAGAATTATCATGATAAGGGTAAAATGGGAAATTTTTAGGGTATCTACTCCAAGGTTCTTCAAACAGAGAAATCATAATTTTCCTAGGTCAAGTGTGATGTAATCTATGCCTTGGTAATGTTGTTTGGATTTGTTCTTGAATAAATCCTATTTTCCAATTTTAAATTCCAGAATAGCTATTTTATAAAGTAAATTCCAATAAATGGAATTTTGATTCCAAAAATTACATTATTAATTTGAAGAGTGCCATTTACCCTAATAAGCCACTATAAATAATTCCATAATCCTTGCATGCATCCATTGGGCTAAATTCAGCAAATTACATTTTTACTATTTGCACACCAAGCCTTAACATGAGCTATCACATGCAAGTGGATTCTCCCACATGCAGAGATCCCAAGGTGCTGAAATTTTATCATGCACCAAGGGTGAACCCACTGACCCACCACCAAAATTTGGGGCCACGGGGAGGAGTAGAACTCCATATATGCCATTAATTTAAATTTTGATATTTTACCCAAAACTATAGGAAAATGTTTTCTAAAAATTCCTAAATTTTGGCAGGAGGTAATTAAGCCCTAATAATGCATGTGCCCAAAATTTGGGATCATGGTGACTAATATTGAGACTAGGGCATCCAATATAATTTTTGACCTAGTCTAGGACCAGTCCTAGGAGAAAGGTCCTACAGGGCTGTACTCTACACCAAAATGTATGTTTAGGGTGGCATTTTAAAGGTAAGACCCTAGGCTACAATTTTCATTAAGGGCCTAAGCTCTGGAAATGCCTCTAAGAGGCCTAAAATTAACTTGCAAGAGGGCTGAATATATGTGACAGAAATATTACTATTCATTTATTAATCCTGATTTATATTAAAATCGGCGCACGAATCTTAAAGCAAGAATGGACGGCATCGGGTTATCGTCTACCTCCAGCCAACGGCTGAGATCGAGCCGACCTGGAGCGATTTTGCCGGCGGTTTCCGGCCAGCTGAGGCGTCGCCACCTCCGGCCAATGGTGCCATCACCTTCACGGTGGTGGTGGCTATCATTTCCCGGCGATGGGGCGGCGGGAGACGGCGGCGACGGCGATCCCGAGCGGTTTCAGAAACTTAGGATTTTTTAGATTTTCTCACATGGCATCGGGCTCAATTGAGCCCGATCTCTCGCCTATTTGATCTAAGAGGCTAGTGCGGGTAGAGGTGAAGTGAAACGCACCATAATCGGGGCTTGGCTGCGGGTCAGGCGGCGGTTTGCCGTGGTGGTGGTGCGCCGGCGAGCTCCTCCCCGAAAGTTGCATTCTCCACCGTTCTCCATGTGTAAGTAGTCGAATTCCACTCCTCTGGACCTTCTGAAGCTAATGGAGGGGTTATTTGGGGCTGATAGAGGGTGTATGGGGAGATAAGCCCAATGTGAGCTCGGTTTGAGCTTTGGTTGTGTCACCATGGGTGCCATGTGGCCAGCATGCTACCAAAAATTCTCTGGAATATCAGAGGGGGCCAGCTAGCATGTGATGGGCAGAGAGTTGCAGCTGAAGGGGTGGCCATGTGGCCACCATTCCTCTTCATCCTCTTTCTCTCTCCACTTCTCCTAAAATTTCCAAATTTACCCCCCTTGCATGCATTCTCTCTCCTGATTTAGAGGGGTAGGGTTGGTCTTGTTCACTTGGGCTGACTTTGGGCCAATTTTAGTGGGCTTGGTCCAAGGGAACTTGACTTGGCCTTCATTTCACTCTTTAGGTCAATTTGTTGACCAAATTGACTTTTAGGGTTGACTGGTCAACTATGGTGGGTGGACTGACCCCACTTGGTGGAGATGGGTCTAGTGGCACCACCCAACTTGGTTTGGGTCAAGGGGGTGCCCCACTTAGGTTAATTAGGCCTATGAGTGTGGGTTTGACCAAATTAAGCCCAAGGTTGACCTTGGTCAACTGGGGTCAAAATGTTGACCCAGTGACATACCCTAGGGTCCACTTAGATTGTTTTTAGGGTTAGGGCAATGTGGTGGGGTCATGGTGTGGCTAGGGTCCTTAATTAGGCTAGTTTGACCTAGTTTGACTTGGTCCTATAGTGGGCTCCACATGGCCACCACCCACTATCTAGGTTCAAACCTAGTTGATCCTCTTAGGTCTCACCTCATGCCTAACCCAATCTAAGTTGAGGGGTCCAGAAGTAACATGGGATGTTACAAATTCCAATAAACAAGAAAATAATTTCGTCCCCGAAATTTAAGTTCGGGTCTACGGGGTTCTATTTGCAAGAGTTATCAAGAATCTTAAAAGCATAACTTAAATGTACCTGATGCGAATAGCTCCGGGTGTTGCTCCAGCATCAGATCTCTCGGCTCCCAAGTGTGCTCCTCCCGTCCATGGTTGGACCACAGCACCTTCACAAGGGGAACCTTCTTCTTCCGCAACACTCGGATGGCTGTATCGTCAATCCGGATCGGCTCCAATCTCACTGACCTGTCAGGCTCTACCGGTCCGGCTGTAGTAGTGATGTGCTGCTCCGGCCGGAGGAGAGCTCTCCGTAAGGAAGAGACATGGAAGACGTCATGTAGTGCACCCAACTCCGGTGGCAGCTGCAGTCGGTAGGCTAAGGGGCCGATCCGCTCCAGGATCAGGTAGGGCCCCATGTATCGTGGACTGAGCTTCTTGTGCCTCCGCACCCGCGAAACACCGTGTACTGGACGTATCTTCAAGAATACCCTGTCTCCAACCTGGAACTCCACCTGCCGGTGCCGAGCATCATAATACTTTGCCTGTCTGCTCTGGGCCTCCAGTAGCCGATCCCTGATCAATCGAATCTGAGCCTCTGTGTCCTCTATATAATCGGATCCCAGAGCCCTGGTGTCCACATCCTGTACCCATGATAGCGGAGTCCGGCATCTCCTCCCATAAAGCGCCTCGTACGGAGCCATCCTGATGCTAGCCTGGTGGCTGTTATTATACGAGAATTCGATCAATGGTAGCAGCCTCTCCCAAGGCCTCCCGTATCCAATATGCATAATCTGAGCAGGTCCTCCATGGTCCGGATGGTCCGCTCGGTCTGTCCGTCGGTCTGCGGGTGGAAGGCGGTACTAAAGGTAAGCCGAGATCCCAAGTGAGCATGCACGGCCCTCCACTCGCTCGAAGTGAACCGACCATCACGGTCCGAAACAATAGTCCTGGGGATACCATGATACCTGATGTACTGCTCCACAAATAGTCTCACCAGAACTGCAACTGGGGCATCCTTCCGAACTGGGATAAACCGCGCGACCTTGGTCAATCTGTCCACTATAACCCATATAGAATCATGTCCGGAGTGGGAGCGAGGCAATCCGTGTACAAAGTCCATAGCAATGTCCTCGAACTTCCACTCTGGAACTGGCAGTGGCTGTAATAAACCTCCCGGGCTCTTGCATTCCGCCTTCACACGCTGGCAGGTCTCGCAGTGGGTCACAAAATCCGTGATCTCCCTTTTCATCCCGGGCCAATACATAGATCTCCGCAAATCTGCCCACATCTTGGTGATGCCGGGGTGCACTGAATATCTCGAGCAATGTGCCTCTCGGAGTATGTCATCTCGAATACTGCCCCCTGCTGGTATGTAGATGCGCCCCCGGAACCGAAGAAGATCATCCTGTAGTGTGTAGTCCTCGACCTTGCCCCTCTCTAGGGCACTGAAAATCGGCTGTAACGCAGCATCCAGCCTCTGGTGTGCTCGGATGCGCTCCTGTATATCATCGCAGCTGATCACTGAGCTCAAATACTCTCTATATACCACTGGCTCGGTCTCGGACACCACGGTAATGTGCATGTCCTCCATCATCTGGAACAGCTCTATGGACATCAATCGGGGCTCCGGTCCAGAAGTGCCGGCCCTCCTGCTCAAAGCATCCGCAACCGTGTTCGCTTTTCCCGGATGATAGTGGATCTTGTAATCATAATCACAGAGAAACTCCAGCCACCTCCTCTGTCTCAGGTTTAGGTCCTTCTGAGTATCGATATACTTGAGATTCTTGTGATCTGAAAAGATGTCACAATGAATCCCATATAAGTAATGCCTCCATATCTTCAGGGCGAAAACCACAGCCCCGAGCTCTAGATCATGTACTGGATAGTTATGCTCATGCTTCTTCAACTGTCTCGAAGCATAAGCGATAACGTGTCCATGCTGCATCAAGACTGCACCCATCCCCTGATAAGAGGCGTCCGTGTAAATCTGGAATCCTTCGCTCCCGGATGGAAGCGCAAGAATAGGGGATGAGATGAGCCGGTCCTTCAGCTCCTGAAAAGCCGTCTCACACCGCTCTGACCAAACAAAATCAGCATCCTTCTTCGTCAAGGACGTGAGGGGGAGTGCTATCCTTGAGAACCCCTCCACGAACTTGCGGTAATAGCCTGCTAGTCCCAAGAAACTGCGGATGTCAGATGCGGTCTTCGGCCGCGGCCAATCCCTCACTGTCTCTATCTTGGCCGGGTCCACAGCTAACCCAGCCCCACTGATCGTGTGCCCCAGGAAAGCCACCTCCTGCAACCAGAACTGGCACTTTGAAAATTTTGCGTACATCTGTGCCTCCCTCAACCTCTGCAGGACCTGTGCCAAGTGCTCAGTATGCTCCTCCCGAGTCCGAGAATAAATAAGGATGTCGTCGATGAATACTATCACGAAGCGATCCAAGAAAGGCTCGAAGACACGGTTCATCAGACTCATGAATGCGGCAGGAGCATTCGTGAGCCCAAAAGGCATCACCGTGAATTCGTATAGTCCATAACGCGAACTGAAAGCCGTCTTCGGTATGTCTTCTTCTCTGATACGGAGCTGATAGTAGCCGGATCGCAGATCTAACTTGGAGAACCAGAATGCTCCCTGTAGTTGGTCAAATAACTCATCTATCCGAGGCAGAGGATAGGTGTTGCGGACCGTCAACCGGTTTCAGCTCCCGGTAATCTATACACAATCGCAGTGATCCGTCCTTCTTTTTCACAAATAGAACTGGCGCTCCCCATGGCGATGAACTAGGCCGTACAAATCCTGACTCGACTAGCTCCTGCAGTTGAGTTCTGAACTCTGCTAACTCTCTAGGAGCCATCCTGTAGGGTGCTCGGGACACCGGCTTCGCTCCCGGCACTAGCTGAATCCTGAAATCCAAGTCTCTAGCAGGCGGTAGCCCGGGCAATTTCTCCGGGAATACGTCGGAGAAATCCCGAACCACCGGAATATCTGAGATAGTCGCCTCTGTCCCCACATCTCGAAGCAGACAATATAGACTTCTTCACCCTGCTCATGGGCCTTCACAGCCTGTATAGAAGATAATAGTAGGTGGCAGACAGGCTGGATACCTTCAACGATAACATGAGAGTCGCCATGTCTCAGCGTGATCCTCCTGGACGGACAATCTATCTGGGCATGGTTCCGGTGCAACCAGGCCATGCCCAAGATCAAGTCAAAGTCCTGCAGCTTCAGAATAGTCGCCGGCGCCTCAAAAGCCTTGCCGCCAATCTCGGCCTCCATGTCGCAATGTGCAGTAGTCCGCAGCTCCGACCCATCGGGTAGGCGTACCCTCATCTCTAGTCCAGGGAACCTCTCCACGCCTTCGAGTCCGTCGATGAAGGCCTCGGATACGAACGAGTGTGACGCACCCGTGTCGAAAAGAGTATGGCAGGCTTGCCGCTGATCATGACTATGCCTGAGGTTTGTTTATGTGAAGGTTAATTGTTATCCTATGGCTCCAGGTACTATATATATATCATTGAAAAATTCAAGGAAACTCAAAATTAACTTCAAGTACCTGTAATGACCTCCTCGGGATTCCTCGGCTCTGTGAGGTCCAAGGCGTATATCTGCTCCTGCTCGCGCCTCCTGCCATGATATCCCCGGCCTCGCCTCGTCCTCGGCCTCGTCCTCGGCCCTGCTGTACTGGGGCCACTGGAGGTGGAGGAGGAGGAGGGGGGTGGAATCGGTGCGGGCACTCCGACCTGATGTGCCCAGGCTGGCGGCATCCGTAACAAACCACCTGTCGGTGGCCTCGGTCATCCTGTCTCCTCGGATCATGTATCTGTAGAGGTGGGGGAGCCAAAGCTGGAGGAGGCCCCTGCTCCTGCCTGAAGTTGGGACGACGACGTCCCCCACCCCTCCTGTATCCAATGGTCCTGCCCCTCTGAGAGCCCCTACTGCTCTCACCTGATGTCGATCCATCAAATGGTCTCTTCCCTCCGGCTCGCACCATCAGCTGGTCAGCCTCCAGCTTCTTCGCCATCTCGATGATCTGTCTGGATGTGCCATGAGAAATGAATAACAGAGCTTGCCTCAGATCATCCCTGAGAGGCCCCGGTAGAACCTCTTCGCATACCTCCTATCGTCGGTGTCCTGAATCCCCGCGAACCTGGCCAAGTGGGAGAACTCCCTCTGGTACTCTATCACAGATCTGGTCCCCTGCTTGAGGTTCAAAAACCTCTCCTCCAAAGCATCCCTGTCCGTAGTAGAGACGAAGTGCTCCAGGAACACATCGCCAAACTCCTCCCAAGAAATCTCTGACAACTCAAAGTCCGCATAAGTAGTCTCCCGGACTGACTTCCACCATCTCTTCGCGTGGGCCTCTAGCACGGAGGTGGCTAAAGGTACTGCCTGGCCGACTGGGCAGCTGATGCCCGCTAAGATCTCGTGTATGGCCTCCAGCCATTCTTCTGTCTTCACTGCATCCTCTGTCCCACGGTACGTCGGTGGGGACAGGCTCTTGAATGCACTCAGCCAGCTCGACCCCGGATTTGGCTGTGGAGCCGGGACTTGCTGGGCTCTAAAGGCATCCAAAATCGCCGTCAGGGTCTGCCCCATCTCCGTATGTAGGAATGGAGTGGCAGCTGGAGGGGGAGGAGCCACATTTTGCGGCGCTGCGACCTGTGGAGGTTGCATAAAGGTAAGGTTAAGGCAAAATTGGCCTATCAAATTGTACTTTGTGGACCATTTCTGTGTCTTTTGTACATGGGCACACCACTGCTTCCGCTGCATAGTTTGTCCGCAAACTAATGCTGGGGCGGGGGTGGTCCCATGTTGTGGACTTCTTTCTCATATGATCGTTGTTCGATTGATACCAGTTTGTAAGACCCCCCTCCCCCTTACCAAGGAGGGCTACCGGATCTTATGCCCAGAACCGCCGTCTTACGGTGGCACTAACTCACGGGTTAGTCGACACCGCAACACGCCGATTCTGCCGGCTAGTACGATCATAAACCTGTAGGCCAATATGAGAAATAAGAAGTAAAACTGTATATATAAAATACCAGTCCACAAGCCACAGTATAATCATGAAAAAGAGATGAATAGTACAACATATAGTCCACAAAAATAAGTACAACTGAAAGAGTAAAAAGGGCTTATGCCCAGTATATCAAATCTCTCTCTCTCACAAAATAGTAAATGCGGAAGCTATACTAGAACATCAAGTCTCGTCCCACCTGAGGACGCACAGTAGTAGTGGTAGTCTGCTGACGCGGTATCTGCTCCTCATGTCCTGCCTCCTCGACGTGCTGGTGCTCCATCTCCACGGGCTCCTAAAAATAGTTGGTCACCGACCATTAGTCAAAAGACTAAGTCGTTTCCTCCACACCTCGCCCCGCAGCTCCTAGGCACCGAGCGGGAGGACGAAGCGGAGGACAACAAGGGGTAGCAAAATGGAAGCAGGTGACAATATCTATCTAAAGTGGTACTAAGTAATGAAATTCTACTCTAGCAATGCTAAGTACAGTACAAGTAGTAAGTAAGTAAGTACGGTGCAGTAAAGGAGAGTAAAGAAACAGCAATACAACAAGTAAATAAACTAAGCTACCACTAAGCTATCATCACAAGCGTACCCTAACTTATATAAATGCCCATACAATATATAAGTTAGGATTTCCAGGAAATTTAACTTATCATATAAAAGAGCCCATACTAATTTATATGATAAGGATCTATGAAGCGTATGACCTAATTATGAATGAATGATATGATACAATTTTTATGCGCAGGCAAGTGCAACTCACACACAACGACTCTGTGATCACAGACCTTTAGTTCCCACTTTTTGAGAGCTAGCATCACTCTCGGGTACCACCGCTGTGGCTACGGCAGCAGCGGAGCGGGCGTCTCCGCTTCTAGACCGTATGCACACTACCAAGCCTTAGACCCCTCTCATACGCCTCTGTACACGTCCAAGGTGCACTCTAGAGTCTCGCGTACGTACTTTGCTGACAAACCGTCAGTCTTGTTGGGTCGGATGTGTGTTATCGGGGTCGTCCTCCAGACCGCAGTGTAAAACAACCCACTGGCCCCTCTAACTCCCACAACCGCCTGGTGCACCGTACTGCCATCGGTGTGACGAACGGCCAGTACCGCATGCCCCGCCACGATATTTATGCACATGCAAATAATTCATACCGAGCTTCCGCTCGCAGGACCAAAACCCGTCCTGAATCCCTCAAACCCAAACCCGGGTGAGAACGCACATTAGTGCCTTTATGTCAATTCCCTCCAAACATCAACGGGTGAGCATATATCATGAAACTCTCCAACCCCAAACACGGGCGAGAAGGTACAACCATGTCCTAACCTATTAAGCTACTCTTGTCTACGGTTTATTATACTTAGAGATTTAAGGTTAATCCCAGGACTGCCCCCGGTATTCCCTGTGAAGGGCTCTCAAGGGCACTAGGAACTGTGTTGGGATTACGCCCAGCGTTCCTTTCGCAAGGATACTTATTTTAGTTGATGACTACCCATGTATCTCCCCAGCTCTCCTTATTGCTTAAGTATAACCCTAGTGACTTAAGGGTTTACCGGGTACCGACGGTCTTCCGCCGATCCCCACTCCAGTTGATGACCAAGACTTGCACTTTTGATCCCTCACTAAGACAACTCTACCCACCAGGGTCACTCATGTTGAACTCTCTCTTATTTCTGTCGATAATCAATCCCCTGGTAATTCCCTAAGGCAAGACCTATTTGTGTTATATGCAGACCATGACCTATGTTTACCCTAGAAATGTGATCTTCCAAAAACTTAAGGCATCTTGCCTCTAAATATTTATCCTAAGGTATTATGGACTAAGGGAACTACCCTAAGGATTCTCATAATTTTTCCTGGCCAAATGGTCATTTAATTAATTCTCTTAATTTAAATGCTCGGCCACTTTACACATGAAGTGATTTAATTAAGCATCCACTGACTTAGGGAATTTTTCCTGAGATGTATATTGACCAAATATTGCTGCCTTCAAAATTTCACAATTTTCCTTAAATTATTTATTGTCATTTTCTATTTAATTACAATCCCACATAAATTCCATTTTACACATGAAGTATAAGCATTACATATTCAAAACTTCCAGAAAATTTTACAGAGCCTTTAAGACACTAAATTATGGCTATTGGCAGAGATTCATCCAAATTGAATGTAAGATGGCCTATGGGATTCCATTTTAAGGTATTTACCAAAATGCCATTGTACTAGTTTAACACAAGTAATGTGTCATAACCAATAAATTCTGAGCCAAATTCATGATAAACTCCAACAATAACAATATACCGAACCTATGACAGTAGAATAAATCCCAAATTTTTCAGAGGTATATATATATCATTTCAAGATTATCATGATAAGGGTAAAATGGGAAATTTTAGGGTATCTACTCCAAGGTTCTTCAAAACAGAGAAATCATAATTTTCCTAGGTCAAGTGTGATGTAATCATGCCCTGGTAATGTTGTTTGGATTTTTCTTGAATAAATCCTATTTTCCAATTTTAAAATTCCAGAATAGCATTTTATAAAGTAAATTCCAATAAATGTAATTTTGATTCCAAAAATTACATTATTAATTTGAAGAGTGCCATTTACCCTAATAAGCCACTATAAATAATTCCATAATCCTTGCATGCATCCATTGGCTAAATCAGCAAATTACATTTTACTATTTGCACACCAAGCCTTAACAGGAGCTATCACATGCAAGTGGATTCTCCCACATGCAGAGATCCCAAGGTGCTGAAAATTTTATCATGCACCAAGGGTGGACCCACTGACCCACCACCAAATTTGGGGCCATGGGGAGGAGTAGAACTCCATATATGCCATTTATTATTAAATTTTGATATTTTACCCAAAACTATAGGAAAATGTTTTCTAAAAATTCCTAAATTTTGGCAGGAGGTAATTAAGCCCTAATAATGCATGTGCCCAAAATTTGGGATCATGTGACTAATATTCGAGACTAGGCA